>JAZKJV010007811.1:600000-779445 GCA_037367405.1 Ottelia alismoides | reverse complement strand
TGGATCCCTCGTATTCTCATTTCTGATGGGGTTAGCCATTTATCCAATAAGGAGGTGAAAAAGCTAGTGAAACAATACAACATCGATCATAGAGTAGCTTCTCCTTACCACCCACAGATGAACGACATGGCTGAAGTCTCAAACAGGGAGGTGAAATCAATTCTTCAGAAACTAGTATGACCGGATAGGAAGAACTGGTCATTGCTTCTAGATCAGGTTCTTTGGGCATATCGTACTGCATATAAGACTCCCTTAGGTACTTCACCATTCAGATTGGTTTATGGAAAGTTGTGTTACTTGCCCGTAGAGATCATCCACAAATCTGAATAGGCAATTCGAGAGATATTGATGGATGTACAGAAAGCAGGAGCCAAGAGAAAGATAGATCTGAATGAGCTGGTAGAAATTCGAAATCAAGCATACGAGAACACACTCATCTATAAGGACAAAGTGAAGAAATGTCATGACAGACATATTCGGCACAAAAGCTTTGTTCCTGGGCAGAAAGTCTGGTTGTTCAATGCGAGATTGAGAATTTTTCCCGACAAATTGAAAAGCAAGTGGGAAGGACCGTACATAGTTATAACGGTGCATGACAATGGCAGTATATCAATATCAGATGTGTCACCTGGTGCAGAGCCGTTCATGGTTAACGGGCAGATGCTGAAGCACTACGTCGAGACTACTGATCATCTGGCCCGTACTGAAGTGATCTATTTTGTACAGGAATCATGATCATTCTTTTCTTTCACTTCATCCTGTACAAATGCTTTTGAGCCATTCGTTTATGGAGATCTACAACATTCTTCGTAGACCACAATCGTCCCCATTTTTGCTCGTCTTCTATGCTTAGGATACCAGATCCTATGTATAGGGGGGACTGATTGCCTGCTGATTTACGTTTTATTTTTTGTACTGATTCTTTTGTATAGCCTTTCTTTTTCACAAATCACTGGTCTCCAATTTTTGGCTACACTCTTTTCTATACTTAGGATGCCTTATCCTAAGTATAGGGGGGACCGAGTGATTTCGATGATTTTGTATTCTTTTCCTTTTGAATTTTCGTTATTTATTCTTTTCATTCAGTCATCCCGTTTTTGCTCTCCCGTGATACTTACGATGACCTGATCGTAAGTATAAGGGGGGTTGACTGACTTGTACACTCTCTTCTTTTTCACCCACTTTTTCTTAGCACGAGTTATGTCCTTCTTTTTCTCTTTTGACGTTATGAGGACATAGCACAAGCTAAGTATAGGGGGGTGCGTATATATTGTATATATACTTTCGTCCATAACTCATACTTTTATGTATTTTCAATATCTATGAAATCCATAAAAAGTGGTTAAGGGTTAATTTAAAATCCACTTATATTTATTTATTATTTATAAAATCCTTGTAAATAAGTAAAATATGCTTAAAACTTGTATTTAAAACTTGTAATTAAAATATGTCTTTAAAATTTGAATTTAAACTTTGTATAATACTTATTTAAAATCCTATTTATTAAAACATGTGTAAAAACCATTCAATCCTTGTAAAATACTTTGTAGATAAAAGTTGTAAAATACATTAGACACTTAAATCTAATAAAATATATCTTGTAAAATTTATGAATAAAAACTTGTTTAAAAAATCATAAAATCCGTAAAAAATACGAAGTCCTAAAATTCATAAAAATTACAAAATCCTTAAAATTTATAAAAATGAGTAAAATTCAGAAAATATACTTCACAAAAACATGGTTGCATTTGCATTCGCATTTTTTAGAATAAGTTTGATTTCTGGAACTAAGGACTGAGTCTAGTCTAAAGGATGGAGTTCGATTACGGAGTTTAACTTTCATTGCAAGGAGCCTAGTTAGGATATGGAATTTAGACTCTTCAAGTCTTGTGACTTAAAATCTTTGGGTTCCGTGAGATCATATTTGGGAAATCAAGTCATTTGTGCTTAAGTAGACCATTTGGAGTCATCCGTACAACTCTACACCAATGAACCAATCTTGAACACATGCACTCTGCACTTAGCTCGACTTGCATGGAGTTCCGAAGGGCAGTACACCTTGTAGTGCGTTTCTATCCTTATCTTTGCGGCATTGACGTCTAAAGATGGGAGAGATTGGGGTTGCGATAGTTGCTTCGGATGAGGGAAGTATCTGCTGACACAATTTTTCTAAGACCTCAAAAAAGGGACGGACTAAAAAGATGCTATATCCGTCGAGGCACAAAAGATGAATGCAGTGCAAGCAAATTACAAAGTCAAAGCAAAGCAGAAGCCACCAAATAAGACCACAATGGTCCAAGCTTCCACAATAAATGCCTGCACATCTTAGTGGAGACTCAACTACACCGGTTGGGCTTCACAAGGAGATGCGTCTACACTGGTCGCACTCCACTTCTTTTCTCATTCTTCTAACTTCTCCCTACATTCGATTGTGGACATAGCAGAACTGAACTCAGAAGGGAATACCTCCCTCCCCGAGGAAAGAGTAGCGGGATGAGGAAGCCATAGAAGTGTATAGCCGGGATTGACGGTTTCTTCGGTTCCCTAAGCAGGAAGAGCTAAATCAATTCACACACTGTACAAGTTGACTTCAAGGATGATAGAGTTTACGATATGAATAAGTGAGTCTGAACTAGCCGATGAAGTGATCTTGAGTAAGGATTTGTGGAACTTGAGGACTGTTGAGGATAAAATCCTAATCCTAGTTAAGGTTCCGACAAAATGCTTGTTTCAGGCCCGATCGAGCTCTGTCCATTGTCTGTTCTCATGAATTGGATTAGGAAAACAAATTCATTCTAACTTTCTTTCTTTTTCACTTACTTTTTCAAAATAAGTGTTTGCTAAGGGACTAGCAAAGTTTAAATATAGGGGGTTGATGAATCCATGATTCATTAACTTTTTTGTCGCATTTTGTCTTAAAACCCTAACAAATGCACGTAAATATCCATTAATTCTCATCTTTTAACAAATCATCATTCATGTATAAATATTTATTTTTAACCATCAAAATCATGTAAATAAATAAAGAACAAAAAAAGAAAGAAAAGGGCAAATTGAATATATGTATATATACAATATGACTTAAAATATAAATATAGCTGTAAGATATATTTATAGCCCAACCCCCGAGACCAAGACAACGTGGATTGGTCGACAAACCAATAAGTAGGGGAAGATAAGGAAAGAAAACCTAAAAAAATAAATTAGCACACACACATACACATTCTACTATTTATACAATAAATACAAAACTTCAAAGATTTTTAAGTAATCCATATAAACATAATTTTCACCAATTCCTTTTCCTAATTATTCGTAAAAATGTACATAAAAATATAAAAATAAGTTAAAAATATTACCCTATATATATGCCAAGAAACCCAGCCTATAAATTGTCAAAATCTCAACTTCCGAACATCATAACTTCCTCATACGAACTCCAATTTCAATCTACTCACCTTTAAAGTTCATGAAATATTATTCTCTAATTAATAAAGTAGTTTCATCGAATTCGGAGTCCGTTTGCAAAAAGTCGGTTTTGGGACCAAAAGACAACAGGGTTTCTGGGATATTGATTTTATATAACACATATTATACATAGTTTTCTCAATTTTATAATTTTTAAATTATTTTATGATCTTGTATTTTCACCATAAATTATTTCATAATTTTTGGAGTATATTTATTAATTTAATAAAATCAAAAACCTTAAAAAATATGCATAAATGAACGAACTAGATACTAACCATATTTATGAAAATATGTAAATTAATTTATTAAAATCTATAAAAATTCACATAAACCTTATATATTATTCTAATAATTAATAAAATATAAAATTAATTTTTAAATATTTATTTATTAAAATAAAAATCCAATACCTATTTATAAATACATATTTATTAATATAATATTTATATTTTGAATAATATTTATTATTTTTAAAAAATATTTATTCCATAAATTAGATAATTAATTTATTTACCTTTTTTGTATTTACATCTAATTAAAATAACTTTATTTACTAATTATTATCTATTTTATAAAGAATTTCAGCATTCAGGCCAACCAGGTGCTGACACTTATCAGCACATGGGTCTTCATCCCCAAGATTCTGGTATGCCAGCTTGCATTAACCAGCCAACTTCCTTGAATTTTCCTGCGCACCTCGAGAGCCTTTCCGACGATCCAAACTGATGATCCTCTTCCTCTAACTACCACCTCCATCGCCAGCCCTTGGATCTATACTTGGAGCCCACGAAACATCTCTATAAAAGGGCTCAAAGTCACCATTAACGAATCAACTCTCCTAACCAACTGAGCTCCAGCTCCAGTTTACCCGATCCGCCATTTTCCCCACCTTGCTCCACCTCGCTTCGGTGGTGACATCACCTACAAGCAGGCTCGCGTGGAGGAGGACACATCGGAGGAGGTTCTAGGGCGATCACTTCGCCTTGCATCACCGCCCCGCGCACGTCACGCTCCGGCCAAGGTCGACCGTCGAGCTCCATTCCCAGGTAATACACCTTGGATTTCACAAATCTTTCCCTTCATTTCTTTGAATTTTCGCCTCGATATTCGTGCGTCGATTAGAGACGCTAATCCCTTTCTTAGATCGCTTAATCTCCTATCTTAATCGCTAGGTCCAAATCCTCTTTCAAAATCGTGAAGAATCCATTCGATTTGCATTCCATTTTATCGCCATTTTCACGCAGTTCCTCAAGTCTTCTGGGAACGAAATTTTTATCAATTTGTAACCTTGCAAAACCAAATCAATTGGCCGATTCTTCGTGAATCGAGCACATCGATCTTTCATCTGCAGATCCACCTTCAATTGGGAGTCCTTTCCCGGAACTGGGAGCTTTCCATCTTCGTCAGAATCTACCTCCAAGGAAGGTCACCATAACTGAAACAACTTCCAGGTGAACGAGACTGTCATCTTCCTAACGCCTTAGCAGTCGCCTCGAGCCGCCTCCGCCAGTACCCTACCGCGGGCGAGCTCGAGGGGTGGAGAAGCCACCCCTCTGGCCCCGCCGGAGGGCCAAAAAAGCCGGTTTCCGTTCGTGAAATTCCGGAGAAGAGACCTCCTTCGTCAAGCTGCGTAACTGCTCAAGAACCAGTGAGCCACAGGCGTGCGACACGTGGCAAAAGCACGACCTTAAGATTGTGCGGATAACTTCTAATCGCAGCCGTTCCAAGTCAAATGGTGGAGAATTTGCAACTTAAACCTAGAAACTTCTAGATCTTCTGCTCTGCCCCCAATTTTCCAGAAATTACATTTAGGTCCCTCCTCAGGGACCTAAATGTAATACATTTGTACTTTTCTTACAGAACAGTCCCTACGAGGACCTTTTTGCAAACAATTCTAATTAGTTTTTTTACGCCTATGCCCCTAGGCTGTAGGGGTTGTTTTGACCTCGTTTGACCTTCTTTCTTGACGATTTTTTAGGGTAGTTACGCAACTACCCCATCTACCTAGTATTAAGTTTTCGAGAGTTTTTATCGTGATTTTGTACTGTTTTGATTTTGTCAAAAATCGCCTCATTTTGTTTTGGTTTCTTATGTTGTTCGAGATCGCTGCTCGACCCGCGTTTACCCTACTATATTTTACCATCTATATAATATCCACCTATTATATAATAAATAAATATTTTTGAAAAATATCCCTTTTTCAAAATTAAATAAAAATTGGAAAAGAATAAAATCAAATAAAAAATAATAAAAAAATGAATAAAAAGAATTCCTTCCCTTGATAACTTTAAGAAGAGATAAAAATAAAATCGCAAAAACAAAACCGAAAAAAATCAAAGGATTCTATTTTGCCTCCTTGAGTTCGACCCAAGAACACTTGCCTGGTTAAAAATTTAGTGTAGGTTTTCCAAAGGATAACCGAATTTGTTTGATATACTTGAGATTGTAATTGTTTCGCGGCTTTTTCTACATCGACCACGTGTTTCCCTTAAAAAGCCACGAAACTGATTTTCAGCCTTATCACACGCTAATAGAAGCTTCTCACACTTAGTGCGATTTCATCGGCTATGCATTTGCATTTAGATAGGTTTCAATTCTGCTGAGTATCTTTGCATGTAGAGTGCTGGTGACAAGGTGAGCATTTCTCTTTAGCATACATCATTGATTTGCCGCTTGCATTACTTTTCCGACTCTCCCTCTGATTTTGCCAACCTAGGTGCTTAAAAGAATAGACTCCCCGATAGGATCGTACATTGATTATTAAAAATCCAAAAAAAGTGAAAACCAATAAAACAAGGATTGCTAATATTACTTGACCCTAAAAACAACCAAAAAGAATATCATTGTCTTGGGGCGAGTAATCCTCTCATTGTCTTCGTTTTACATTTCTCGTGCACACACTAAGGTTAGTGCCCAAGTCCCATTTCAACCCCTAAGTGTGTATGCAAACTTTTGGACTTCTCACCTAACTCTAAAAAAAACAAGATAAAAGACCAACTTTTCGGTCTCTACCGAGTTGAGTAGGTGAATTGAGGGTTTGTCTTATTTCATTTTTGTTTATGAATGTTTCATGTGTGTCCTAGATCACTTATGCGCACTTGCGCCTTTCTTCTCACTTCTCTTGACTTGACCATCGTGCTCTCCCGATCCTTTTCTTTTGTTTCGAGATGGACCCCTGGAGCGTATTTTATCCGGACTTTGCGGAGCCCTCGTTCGCTCCAGCCAGTCCACCTCACTTTTTCCAGGAGGACTTTACTCCTGATTTTTGTACATATCCAACCAACCCACTATTTCAGGATTCGGACCTTGACCTTCACCGATCATTCCCACCACCATCTCCTACATATTTCGAAAACCCGCTCTTCCTTGAGTATCCTAATCCGGAATGTGATTTTTGTCCACACCCACCACCCACATTCGACACATCCGATCCTGAAATTTTGGAGTCACCTTTCATGGTATCCACTCTTGAGACTTTGAATCAGATGATGGAGCATATGAATTAGAGGATTGCCGACCTTACTAGTTTAAATAAGAACCAAAATGTCGCTCCATTCTTTGAGGATATGGAATTATTTGAGGATTATCATGAGAGCTTGAAATCGCCCAAAATACAAAAAAATGAGAAAAAAATAAAAATTCAAAAAGAGTTCGGGAGACACATGACCGAGTTAGACTGTGAGGAGAGGTACCACTTGCCAGAACCTTTGACCATACAACCTTTCACACCCAGTCCCACCTTTGACCCTGAGGATGCTGCTGTACATACTGCTCTTGGCATGCCTCGTGTATATGCTGATTCCGACTTCCTCCCTTGTATGAAGGAAGTCCAAAAATTCAAAAAAATGTTGACTGAACCGAAGTGGTGGCTTCTATTCAAGAGATCATCCGTGCCCCACTTCAGCAGGCCATGACACAATTATCTGCTCCTCTTCCCAAGAAGAGAAAGCAGAGGAGTAGATCTGAGCGTCATATTTCGACCATGGCCACTGCCCACTCCATCACACACCGTCCCATTCCTCGGAAGAGGAACACAGCTATACCATTCATCACTTGCACTATCTCTGATTTCACATGTGATCACACTCTCCTCAACGGCGGTGCGTCGATTAGCATATTACCCTTCTCGCTAGTACAGTCTCTTCACTTAGGGCCTCTAAAGAAAATCAGGATGATCATACAGTTTGCAGATGGATCAATGAAGAGGTCGAAGGGTATCCTTAAAAACGTCGTCATTTCGATTCAGTGCACGAGCTACCATGTAGATTTTGTTGTATTGCCCATGGAGACCTCCACTGGGGAGCACTCTCCAATCATCCTGGGACGACCATTCCTCGCCTCCGCAAGGGTCGTTATTGACTACGGATCAGGAGAGATTCGCTTTCGTCCTGCTGATGTGAGCGAAGAGTTGATCACCGCACCTACAGCCGACCTGAGACCTACACCTGATGCGACTTCACATTTCTGGCTGACCCTGAGGACCTTGACCTTGATGAGACTATCAGAGAATTTTGTTGTTCATTGGATTCCACTGAGACCCAAGAATTCCTCCCCATGAAGGAAGACTCGGAAAGCATAGACCTCGGCGTTCCTTCTTGTGGGACTTGGCATTGTGTTGATGACATCCGCGGGATTTACACAATCGACACCATTGAGCGAAGGGTGGATTTAGATACTATACAGGACGGACATGTCTCGACTAAGGGATTAGAGAAGGTAAAGTATAGGGTGGTGATGAATCCCTGATTCTCACTCTTTATTCTTTTATTATAGATCTTGGCAAAGCAACATGTAAATAGGTGTAAATACAATAAGTTAGCATTCAACATGCATATATTAACTTTGTATATTTAGCATGTATTTGTGCAAAACTAAAAGAATAAAGCAACAGAAAAAGGAAGGAGGTATTTAGAATAAATACAGAGTGACCCGAACCCCAAGAGAAGGCCAAGCATTGACCTCACCGCTAAATAAAATAATTAGAGAGATATAGGGCTTACTCTATATTGTACATATTACTCATAGATGTAAATAATTATGTTTTATAAAAATAAAAATAAAATGTTCTTTTTATCTCCTTGTATATAGTCCTAAAAATAAAACAAAAATTAGAAAAATAGAATAAATAAAATAAAATTATCTCTCACTTGTACAAAATACATGTATTTATGTCTCACTCCCTATTTATTATATACGTATAAATAAATAGTAAAAATAAAATAGAAATTAGTTTATACTCTAGAAATTACGTTGAAAATAAATAAAATATAAAAATTGGGGTATTTATGTGAAAATAATAAAATAAAAGTTATTGTACATAATACATAGGTATATTATACATGTATATAATACATTATACTAT
Organism: Ottelia alismoides; assembly: GCA_037367405.1. Classification (NCBI taxonomy): domain Eukaryota; kingdom Viridiplantae; phylum Streptophyta; class Magnoliopsida; order Alismatales; family Hydrocharitaceae; genus Ottelia; species Ottelia alismoides. The sequence continues at coordinate 770,612 of JAZKJV010007811.1, read as the reverse complement.
ATACAGATTAATTTAATTTCGTAAAAACAAATAAAAATCACAAAAATAACTTGAAAAATAATAAATATTTTTCATTTTATACACTTTTTATTTTAAAGCATTTACTATTTTTATTGATTTTGTAAATATTTTGTATATCCTAATTTTCTGATTGGCCAGCTGAGATTGTTGACCTTTGATCAATGTTCCCTCCTAGCTCGGGTCATGTTGAAAACCCGTCGTCGCATTCTTTTCTCCAATTTTTCCTGCCCGAATACGAGCTCCTCTCACCTCGATTCTTGGACCCATAATTCCTCAGACCTCTGTGATCCTCGCGGATTCCTCGGATGATCCGAATCACTCTCAGTTCTCATGCTTTTCGTCGATCCTTCTAGACCCTGGAGCTCCCTATATAGCATCTCGTCCGCCTCCTAGTAGCCCTAGCTCATGCCTCGCTCCTCATTCTATCCCTTGACACCTCCAGATGAGTGAAAACTTCCCGAGGATCCTCTCGAATTGGATCTTAGTGGAGCATCCACATTGCTCAGCTTCGTGGCCGGTGTGCGCCACCGTAAAAAGCCTCCATGCCTTCCACAGCTTGATCGAGGCCCCAACCTCGCTTGTCACCATCGCCTGAAGCTCCAGAGCTCATCTAGAACCACATGTATCAACAATTCTGCTTCTTTTCATCCTTTTTATTCATTCTTCTCAACTAACACTGCTGCGCATCCATTAGCTCCGTCCCACTGGTTCGAGCTTCGTTACCCGCACCCAACCTTATCAATCGAACCCTCTACGCACCCTCACCTTCGCACCATAGCCTGATTACCCTTAGGATCGACTTGTTGATCGGGATTAAGGACTAGACTCCCCTCCTCAACCTTCACAGGGAGTCAAAATCCATCCACCCTCATTTCTCTGTGTTTTGCTCAGCAATAACCCACGTCGGAGCTCCACCTTCTAGTATCATGTCATTTGCAGGTGTTAGTTCGTGCTAAGGCTCTTATTTGACCCATTAGCTAACCTGACGGAGCAGCTCCAGGTGGAGCGCCACCGCCCCACTCCTCTAGTCGTTCGTTGCTGCATCGGAGACCACCATCAATTACGGGGTACCTCGATAATACAACTGGGCCTGTCCGATCGTTCATCAGAGCATCAGAGTCCATCTGGTTCTTAATCAAAGGTTACTCCGGTCCAGTTCTTCTAGCATCCCCTGTTGCCATCCATCTTCACCGTCCACGCACACCCATTTGGCAGAGGCGTCAGATGTACGATCAACGATCATCCAGGCCGACATTCCCTGCGCTGTCTGATCCGTTCAGAGGACATCAGAGCCGTACGCTGCTCGACACACCTGAGCTGTCAGATCCAAAGCAGAGCAGATTGCCACCGTCAGTGCCCGTCTTCACGAGAGCCTGCCACATGTCCCAACGTGCATCGCAACGCTTGCAGAGGGTATATTTCTCTTTCACCCCGTTCATTTAGTTATTTCACTTAAGTCCACAAAATAAAGTTGTAGTTTAAATATTTTGCAGTTTTGACCTTATCTCTCCAATATTTGCATTTTAGTCCAATTGTCTGAACTCACATGTAGTTCCACATGCTTCATGGTTTATTTGCATTGTCTGGCATGTATTTCATGGATGTTATGTTTTCAATGGGAACTTTTTGGTAATTGCATTTATACCCCTGTGATGCTTGTTTATGTGTGGCACGTGTGCTTGTCTAGCTAAATTGCAGATTAGGCCCCTTAACTTTTAAAGTTGTTATTATTTAGATGGTAACTTTTCAATAATTGCAAGTAGGTCTCTGTGAGCTATGCATGTTATTTTTAATCAAATAATTATTAAATCAACTCTGAAAATTCTACAAAAATTTCCGTTAGCTCCTGCTAACGTGTAATTTTTTGGTAATTTCTGTGACATGATTTAATTTTATTTGATATTTTCTAAAAATAAAAAACCCTTAAATACATGTTTGTCTATTTTCTAAAATATATATATATATATAAATTGTCTGAAAAATTCTCTAGAATTTGTGTGTGTTTGTCTTTGTGTGTGTTTACTTCAATAGATTTTTTGTTTTATTATCTTTTATAAAAGCCCAAAAAATCATAAAGGACTAAAAATCTTTTAAAAATCATTAACAATTCTGAAAAAAATGGATTTCAATTGATGTAGTTGGATCTTTTTATTTACTTTATCATAAAAATCACAACCAGGACACTTGGGTAATTTTAGCAATTTAAATTTGCCTTTTATTCCAGGTTGTACATTGTCTCCCTGTTTTGTGTTTGTTTCATTTTTTAAAATCATATAAAAATAAGAAAAATACCATAAAATCATCAAAAGCATCTGCATAATTAAGAAATATAAAAATATTTTTATTTCTGATTTTAGAATATTTTTATGCCTAGTAAACATTGTTACAGCTTGCTCTAGCTTTTATCTTTTTATTTGTTTTCTTACTAAAAAATATTAAAAAATCATAAATTAAAAAGACCACAAAAATATGTCTCTATGATTGCCGACTACTTCGTACATTTCCTTGATCCTTGTGTTCGACCTAGGTCGCCATACCTGGTTAAATAAATAGCGGAGACCGCTACATTGGATTTTGTGCTTGATTGTTTTAATTGTGGTCTTGATTTTTCTTGTTGAGCTTGTCTTGCTGATTGGGGTCGCAATGATCCTTAATTTATATTGATCCTTAACCCTAATCGGTAGGATGCTCACCAGAATGAGGTGATGAATCCCTGATTGTCAATCTTTATTCTTTTATTTTATCTATTTTATCTTGGCAAAGCATCGTGTAAATAGGTGTAAATACAATAAGTTAGCATTTAATATGCATATATTAACTTTGTATATGTAGCATGTATTTGTGCAAAAATAAAAGATTAAAGGAAAAGAAAAAGAAAGGAGGTATTTAGAATAAATACAGAGTGACTAGAACCCCAAGAGAAGGTCAAGCATTATCCTGATCGCCAAATAAAATAAGTAGAGAGAGATAGGGCTTACTCTATATTGTACATATTACTCATATATGTAAATAATTATTTTTGATAAAAAAATAAAATGTTCTTTTTACCTTGTATATAGTCCTAAAAATAAAAGAAAAATTAGAAAAATAACAAAAAATATAAGTAAAATTATCTCTCACTTGTACAAAATACATATATATTTCTCACACCCTAATTATTATATACTTGTAAATGAAGAATAAAAATAAAATAAAAATTATTTTATACTCTAAAAATTTTGTTGTAAATAAATAAAATATAAAAATTTGGATATTTGTGTGAAAATAACAAAATAAAAATTAGTGTACACAATAGGTAGGTGTATTATACATGTATATAATACACTATACGGTATAGAGATTAATTACAAAAAATCACAAAAAAGTAAATATTTTTCATTGTATACACTTTTTATTTCAAGCAGTTTACTATTTTTTATTGATTTTATAAATATTTTGTATATCTTAATTTTCTGATTGGTTGGCTGATATTGTTGACCTCCGGTAAACGGTCCCACCTAGCTCGGGTCAGGTTGGAAATCCTTCGCCGGAGTCTTTTCTCCGATTTTTCCCGCCCGAATCCAAGCTCCTCTCACCTCGATTCTTGGACCCATGATTCCCCAGACCTCCGTGATCCTCGCGGATTCCTTGGATAATCCTAATCGCTCTTGGGTCTCACGCTTTTTGCCGATCCTTCTAGACCTTGGAGCCCCCTATATAGAATCTCGTCCGCCTCCCAAGATCCCTAGTTTGTGCTTTGCTTCTCATTCCATCCCTTGACACCTCCGGTTGAGTGACAGCTTCCCGAGGAGCCTCTCGGATTGGATCTTGGTGGAGCATCCATGTTGCTCATCTTCGTTTCTGTCGTGCACTGCCACGAAAAGCCTCCTAACCATCTGACCAGCTAGGCTAATGAGGGAGCTGCACAACCCTTGTGCGACTCTTACAAACCTTGGATTCAGCTTCTAGTGATTCTGGGAGATTTCAAGCTTTCCCCTCAGACTACCCAGCATTTGCTCAAGTTCCATGGGCTTGCCATCGAGGAGCCGTATCTTCACTTACAAGAATTCAAGATGATGTGCAGCACTGTCCACGACAGATTCGTGGATGAAGAAACCATCAAAATGATGCCATTCTCTTTCTCCCCGGTAGACAGAGTACCCTACTGGCCGAAACATTTACGGAGATATGTCACTTTGTGGGAGCAGCTCCGGACGGAGTACTTTAATAAGTACTATTCACTCAACCGGACGAAAGCAGGACGAGCTTTAATCAACAACTTGTCTATGATCCCCAATGAGCAATTCCATGAGGCGTGGGATCATTTTCGTGAGCTCAGTGATCAATTTCCACATCATGACATTACCAAGCCAAACACAGTACAGAGTTTCTTTTGTGGGCTGACACCGGAGCTGCAGGGGTTAGTAAATGCTTCTTGTGGGGGCTCATATTTTGCCAAAGACAAAGACCACGTCTGGTCCATTTTTAAGGATATGACTGAGAACTACACAACAATGTCTCAGACCAGGCTCTACACATAGGGGAAGCCTCCACCCCAGGCCATGACCTATCACAGGATATCACGGGTTGATGCAGGTCCATCTACCTTTTCTTCAGCATCTGCAGCACAGGCAGAGTCATCGGCCGATGATATGGGCATCATCAGTGAGAAGCTAGACCGCATCGAAATCATTGAAAAGAAGCAGTTCCAGGGCATGACTCAGATCGATTAGTTAGCACAAACTTTGAGTGACCTGAAGACCCATATCATGTGTCTCTAGGAGGCACAGACGGCTTCTCAGCCCCATCTCAGGTCACAGGTTGATCCTAGCAGCAGCTTGTCCCAGCACCTCGCACCGCTTCATCAGGTTCACCACGTCCAGGCGGAGCCATACTAGCAGCTGCAACACCAGTACCCTCAGCCACCGCCATCTCAGGACACACAGATGGTGGTGTCTCGGTAGGATCATCCACTGGAAGTTCTTCCTGCATCCCCATACGAGCAGGAGCCGTTGATAGAAGTCAATGGGATTTGGGACGATTGACAGCATCTCGGGATTCATCGAGATCATCCTAGATTCAGATGGTCGACTGGAAGCACCTCATCCCAGCAGCAGCCTCCAGCTCAAGGTAGACAGTTCGGCCAGCAATCACAGTAGCAACCCCAGTTCTCTCACAAGTCACAGTAGCAACACTTCCAGCTAGATCCTCGTCATTACCAACAGGGACAATAGTGGAGGCAGCACCAGCGATAGCCTCAATAGTATTCTCAGCCTTTCCCTCACCAGTTCCAGCAACACCCTCCCTTTCAGCGAGGCAACCCGTCCGGTTCTCATGGGCCAACCTATGAGAACCATGTTCTTGATGATCTAGCCTGCCTACTCTCAGACCAACGTGACACATTCAGGTGGGAGATGGACAAGTTCCACCAGGATATGAGGGAGATCATCAAAGGAAAGGTCAACATACCCGCTCAGATCGAGCCGAATCCGAATAATCTAAAAAGAAAATCTAAGCGGATACAGTTTATAGAGAATACCACTCCTAGTAATGTATAGGGTGATATTGCTTCATATACATTTGATGTTGACTTTGTTACACTTATGAGAGGTAGGATATCAGCCGGCGGTGCGTCGTCTGAGCGACAACACCACAAGGATGCATGAGCGCCGGACAAGGAGGATAGAGGTGCTGATGCCGCTCAGGATGATGATGACGGTGGTGCTGATGTCACCATGGAAGTTGATCCAGCTGACGGTACTGAGGTCATCGCTTCTCCATATACAGAGGGTGGTACTGATGCAACCAGAGTTGTAGATGTTGAACTAGAGTACGGTGTTGATGCCGCAACAGCTGATGTCGTAGGTGGTACTGATGCCATCCCTTCCATTACAGTAGTGTTTTCTCCAGTTTCTGTACTGTGAAACTATTTGAAATATACCAAAAAAATATTAAAGGAAAGGTTTCTTCATCCTCGAGTCCATATGTGATGATTGATGATAACTGTATGGGTTCCATTCCTTCGCAGCAGCAGAAACCTCTTCCTAGCCCTCTATCTAAGGAGGGCCCAGCAATCCCCTTCCCCCAAGCACTATGCATGGCTAAGGGGAATAAAAAATGAAAATACAAAAAAAGATGAGCAGCTAGAGTTCATCCAGCAGATGATTGATAGATTCCATATCCAGCTGACTCTACTAGAGGCACTTGAGCACATCGCTCTCTTCCACATGAACTTGAGAGAGAAGACCACTATCCGCAGGAAGAAGAGGAACCATCAGGAAAAGATCCATGTGCTGACCCATGCCACATGCTTCGCTATCCAGAACCGTCTGCAAGCCAAGAAGCCAGATGCAAGAGCTCCCTATGTCAGATGCCACATTCATGAGCAGATGTTCGATCGTACTCAATTAGACAGTGTCTCTTCTATAAACCGCCTTCCGGCAGCCTTACTCGATCGATTCGAGTTGGCCCTCTTCAACTGAATAGGACAATCCCTCAGTTTGTTGATAGATCTGTCAAGAGGCCGAAGGGGTTGTTGATAGATGTGGTCATCATAGTTCAGTGCCTGAAATTCCCTGTGGACTTCGTCGTGTTGGACATGGAGATCCCAGAATCTGTGACTGATACCCCCATCATTCTAGGATGTCCATTCTTGTCCATAGCCAAGGCAGTGTCCGACCATGATAGTGGGAAGGTGTACTTTTATGTTGAGAGTGAGAGTAAACAAATAGAGACAATCGATGAGACCAGAGCGTGAGACTTCGCTTGCTCAGAGTAGTTCAGCGATTCAGAGCAGACGACAGAGGCAGAGCGAGATATCCACCAAGAGTACGTCTTTGTGATCACTAATGATGAAGTCACTTGGTCCAACCTCGTTTTACGATCCATTCTCTCACCTTCAGATGCTACAGATCTGTAGTTTCTAGCAAAGGAGAGTTCGAAGAGCACATTCTTGTCTGAAGACACTTTTGAGGCTGACGACTATATTTCAGGATAACAATGTAGATTTTGTATCTTGTGATTCTGACTCTAATCCCTCAGATTCCGACATAGACTGGGCAGAGTTTGACGATTTATTACCGTGTATGACTTCGACCAAGCCCGCAGCTAGGGTGGAGACCATACGAGCACCGAGTACAGATATACTAGCAGGGCAGTCTTCACCAGTTTTGCATAATCAGCAAGAGTTCTCTCATTCTGATCTAGTTGCATTCACCCAAATCTTTTAGAAGCCAGATTTGCCAGCAACCAATTGCCCAGAAGAGAAGCCTTTGCCACAGTCGATGAAGTATAGGTTCTTTACAGGTGAGCATGAGATGTACCCAGTCATTGTCTCAACAGATTTGACTAAAGAGCAAGAATCTCGTTTGATGGTGGTTCTTGAAAAGAACCGCAAGGCAATAGAATGGAGTGTAGCTTATCTCCATGGGATAAGTCCGGCCCTGTGCTCTCATCATATCTATCTCGAGGAGGATGCGAAACCGTCAAGTGAGTTCCAGCGACGATCGAACCTGAATCTTCAAGAGGTAGTCATGTAGGAAATATCGATGTAGCGGAGAGTCAATTTTATCTACCCCATCTCCGACTACAAGTGGTTTAGTCCATTACATGTGGTTCCCAAGAAGAGGGCATCACTACAGTTGTGAGATAGTATGAAGAGGAGATAGCTACCTGGGTACCCACTTCTTAGAGGGTCTATGTGGACTACAGACGATTGAATCAGGCCACCAAGAAGGATCATTTCCCGTTGCCTTTTATTGATCAGATTATATAGAGGCTAGCTGGGAAGAGCCATTCCTACTTTCTTGATGGGTACTCCGGATGTAATAAGGTGGCCATAGCGCCCGAAGATCTAGACAAGATGAAATTCACATGTCTGTTTGGGACTTATGCTTTTAGACAGATGCCCTTTGGTCTATGTAATGCCCCGACAACATTCCAAAGGTGCAACGAAATCATATTGTTACAGAGAAAGAGATGCAAGCCGTAGTTTTCACCTTGGATAAATTTCGATCATATATTCTTGGATCCAAAGTGACTATCTTTACTGATCATACCACCATCAGGTACCTAATGGCTAAGAAGGATGCCAAAGCAAGACTGACTAGATGGATCCTTCTACTAGAGGAGTTTGATATTGAGATTAAGGATAAACCTGGAGTCAAGAATGTCGTGGCAGATCATCTCTGATGATTAGAAAATCTTAACGAATCTGAGCAGACTGATCCCATATTAGAGATCATACCCGATGAGCCAATACTTGCTACCGCTTCGCTCCCATGGCACGTTGACATTGTGAACTATCTTGTTCTCAAAAAAGTTCCACAAGGTTGGCCCAGGCAGTCGATTAAGACCTTCCTTGCGAAGGACAAATCCTACCATTGGAAGGATTCCATCCTTTATCATGAAGGAGGGGAGAGCGTCAGGCATCAGTGCATTCCTCAGGAGGAGTACCATAGCGTACTCACATACTACCACAAGTTTGAGGCAGGAGGACATCATTCTGGGAGGAGAACAACACAAAAAGTGCTCCAATCCGGCCTATGGTATCCCACCTTCTTCAAGGAGTCTGATGAATTCGTGAATAGTTGAACTGACTATTAGAGGATGGGCACTTGTGGACAGCGTGATATGATGCTGATGTAGCCCATTCACTTCTGTGAGGTTTTTTATGCACGCGGCATTGTATTCATGGGTCCATTCCCTAAAAGTCAGGGATTCGAGTATATTCAGTTGGTTGTTGACTATGTGAGTCATTGGGTTGAGGCCATTCTCGCCCGAACGACAGATGCTAAGACTGTTTGCAAATTTTTGAGGAAGAATATAATTTCACGGTTTGGGGTGCCGAGAGTATTGATATCTGACGGGGGTCTTACTTTATCAACGACAAGGTAAAGGCCTTTACTAACGAGTTAAGTATAGATCATCAAGTTTCCACTCCATATCATTCTCAGACCAATGGTCTTGCTAATGTACCGAATAGGGAGATCAAGACATTATTGTAGAAGGTAATACGCTCGGACTGAAAGGATTGGTCACAGCTTTTGGACACGATCTTGTGGGCATATCGGACTTCCTTCAAGACTCCTTTGCGTACGTCTCCCTTTCATCTCGTTTATGGAAAGCCCAACCATTTACCTGTTGAGATTAAGCACAAGTCACTTTGGATTATCACTGATATATTATTGGATCCAGAGAGTATAGGAGATCAAGGGAAGACAGAATCGACAACCTTGGAGGAGCTTAGAGATACATCCTTTTCAAGCAGCCTATAGTATAAGGAGAAAGTAAAGATATGGCATGATTCTCATATCAGTCATAAGCAGTTTGATCCAGATCAGAGAGTATGGTTGTTTAATGCCAGGCTTAGATTATTTCCAGGGATGTTGCATAGTAAGTGGAAAGGACTGTACATGGTCTGAAAGGTGCATGACAATGGTAGTATTGACATATGTGAGATGTCATCTGAGTCCACCTTTCATACTAATGGTCAGCGCCTCAAACCATATCTAGATCATGAGCCGTTGATCATTGATGTCGCCCCGATTCATTTTGCATGAGATGTGGTCTTTGACTCACATCAATTGCATCTCGTGCTTGATTATCATGGTCTTTCGCCTTGTATAGATCCAAATGTCCATATCATATCATTCTTTTGTCTAACATCCCATCCACATCCTGTGATTATGCTATACTTAGGGTGTGCTTTACCCCAAATATTGGAGGGTGTCAGATTTTTTATTATTCTGTTGATTCTTTTTACCTCAGTTATGCTGCATGTACTTAGGGATATTTTACCCTAAGTATAGGGGAGGTAAACCCTGTACATCCTTTCACTCGGTTCTCCCTTTATGTAAAGTCTGCTATACTTAGGATTACTTGATCCTAAGTATAAGGGGAAACACCGAGTCTTCTTCATTCTTTTCTTTTATTAGTCGTTGTAGTAAAGCCTTTTTTTTCACTTCCCTATACTAAGCACGAGTTATGTCTTCTTCATCACTCTTTGTTCACTCTGAGGACATCGTTCGAGCAAAGTATAGGTTGGTGTCCTATATATTACATATATACATTAGCCATAACTCGTACTTTGTGTGGGAGTGTTAATAAATAAAACTACTGAAAATCAATTATTAAAAATCACAAAAATTTTAAAAATTTCTTGTACATAAATTTCTTTTTTGCACATACATAACTATTCCCATAAATTATTTTTGTACGAATGTTTTTAAAAATGTTTTGTTTGTAAAAGGTTTGTAAATACTTTTGGTATAAAATTTATGTATAAAGTACAAAATTTTTGTAACATGTTTGAAAACTAAAAGTTTGCAAAAAGACTTGTGTAAATGTTTGTAGAAAAATTTGCAAAACTTCTGCATCCATGCATTAAAACATTTTTCAAAGATTTTGCACACTTTCAAAAACTTTGCATAAAATATTTTTGTATATACTTGTACATACTTCTGAATCTTAGTTGACATTAAAACTAGTCTGGAATCAAATTGGAAAATTGAGCTTAGATAAGACCTTAATCCACCTAATTCTAAGTGGAAACTTATTGGATTTGGGGTTAAGACTTTTCAGGTCCATTGGTGACTTAATTCTTTGAGTCCACTGGGCTATGATCACATGTCATCTTGATGAGCCTAAGTAGAACATTTAACAACGCATACATGAATCTCATAGACAGTGGCTTTACTTGCACCATCACCAGTTTCCTTTGGCTTGGGGTAGCATACGAGGGTAGTACTTCTAGGTGGAACATCTAGTCTTCCTTTAGGGAAGGAAGTGCGCCTCAACTTGGTCTGGCGGTGTTGAGGTCTAAAGACATGAGTTGTGGGTTGCAATAATGCTTCAAAAGAGGGATAGTCTAGTAGCTCAAGAGGAAAAAATCCTCATGTATATATGTTGCACCATGTAGATATAGTGTACATATGCACATCAAAAAAATGCAAAAGAAAGAAAAACTCCAAAAAAATTGGCAGGTCTGAGAGAAAATGAAATACCTGCCAGAGTTTATAAAGCCAAATAAAGCAAAGCTTATGTTTTCCATTCTCATATCATGAAGCATGCAGCGGGAGACTTAGCTACACTGGTTGGGCCTCAGGGATACGTGGCTACACTAGCCACGATCCATTCTCTTCTTTACCCCTCTTCTTGAGCCGGTTGAACATGAACTTAGAAGGGAATACCCCGCTCCTCGAGGAAAGAGCTGCTAAACTAGGGCATTAGAGTTATCTTGTTTAGGGAGGCTATTGCCTTGTCATTTTTGAGGTGGGGAGCTACATATCACTGACACAGTACAAGAAAGGATTCATGGTCATTAGAGTTTGTGTATGTAGACTTGTTCTGATCTGGATTATTGAGGAGTCTTGACCATAGATTGGTGGAACTTAGAGGTTGTTGAGTATTAAACCTAGATCCAAATAAGATTCCGAAAAACTGATAATCCATAGATCTGACTGAGCTCCATACTTCAATTTAATGAAGACAAGTTTAATAATCAACCTTGATTCTCCTTCTTTTTCTCTTCTTTTTCACTTCTTTTTCAAATAATTGTTTGCTAAGGGACTAGCAAAGGTAAAGTATAGAGGGGTGATGAATCCCTGATTCTCACTCTTTATTTTTTTATTTTAGCTATTTATCTTGGTAAAGCATCATGTAAATAGGTGTAAATATAATGAGTTAGAATTCAACATGCATATATTAACTTTGCATATTAGCATGTATTTGTGCAAAAATAAAAGAATAAATGAAAATAAAAAGGAAGGAGGGATTTAGATTAAATATAGAGTGACCCCAATTGCAAGAGAAGGTCAAGCATTGACATGATCGCCAAATAAAATAAGTAGAGTGAGATAGGGCTTACTCTATATTGTACATATTACTCATAGATGTAAACAATTCTTTTTTGATAAAAATAAAAACAAAATGTTCTTTTTACCTTCTTGTATATTGTTCTAAAAATAAAACAAAAATTAGAAAAATATAATAAAATAAAAATAAAATTATCTCTCACTTGTACAAAATACATGTATATATGTCACACTCCCTATTTTTTTAAATACATATAAATAAAGAAAAAAATAATATAAAAATTATTTTATACTATTAAAATTATGTTGTAAATAAATAAAATATAAAAATTGTGGTATTTATGTGAAAATAACAAAATACAAATTATCGTACATAATACATAGGTATATCATACATGTATATAATACATTATACTATATAGAGATTAATTAAGTTTTCATAAAATAATTAAAAATCACAAAAAATAGCTTCAAAAATAATAAATATTTTTCATTTGATACGATTTCTATTTTAAAGCCATTTACTATTTTTTTATTGATTTTGTAAATATTTTGTATATCCTAATTTTCTGATTAGCTGGCTAAGATTGTTGACGTACGATCAACGATCCCTCCTAGCTCGGATCGGGTCGAAAAGCCATCGTCGGAGTCTTTTCTCCAATTTTTCCCGCCTGAATCCGAGCTCCTCTCACCTCGATTCTTGGTCCCATGATTCCTCAGACCTCTGTTATCCTTACGGACTCCTTGGATGATCCGAATCGCTCTCAGATCTAACGCTTTCGTCGATCCTTCTAGACCCAGGAGCTCCCTATATATTTTCTTATCCGCCTCCCAAGAGCCCTAGCTCGTGCCTTGCTCCTCGTTCTAGCCCTTGACACCTCCGGTTGAGTGACATCTTCCCGAGGAGCCTCTCGGATTGGATCTTGGTGGAGCATCCACATTGCTCAGCTTCATGACCGGCGTGCGCCATCGCAAAAAGCCTCCCAGCCTTCCATAGCTTGGTCGAGGCCACAACCTCGCTTGCCATCATCTCCTGAAGCTCTAGAGCTCATCTAAAACCTCATGTATCAATCATTCCTCTTCTTTCGTCATTTTGATTCATTCTTCACATCCAGCACCACCACGCATCCATTAGCTCCAACCCGCTGGTCGGAGCTCCGTTACCCACACCAAACCTTATCAATAGAACCATCTACGCACCCTCATCTTCGCACCATAACCTTATCACCCTTAGGCTTGACATGCTTGTCGGGATTAGGGACTCTACTCACCTCCTCCACCTTTGTCGGGAGTCAAACTCCATCCACCCTCAATTCTTTGTGTTTTGCTCTATAATAACCCTGCCTGGAGCTCCTCCTCCAAGATTCGTGTCTTTTGTAGGTGTTAGTTTGCACTAAGTCTCTTGTTTGACCCATTAGCTGACCCGATGGAGCAGCTCTAGGTGGAGAGCCACCACCCCACTCCTCCAACCGTTCGTTTCTCCATCGGAGGCCACCATCAGTTGCGGAGTACCTCCCCAATACAACAGGGCCTGTCCGATCGTTCATCGAAGGATCAGAGTCCATCTGGTGCTTGATCGAAGGTCACTCTGGTCCAGTTCTTCCAACATCCTCTGTTAGCATTGGATTGGAGCACCACCGCCTAGATTGCTTTTTCACCGTCCATGCACCCCCTTTTATCAGAGGCATCAGATGCAAGATCAACGACCATCCATGTCAAGATTCCCTACGCCGTCTGATACGGTCAGAGGACATCAGACCCATACATCTGCTCCACACATCTGAGCTGTAAGATCTAGAGAAGAGCAGATCGCCACCGTCAGTGCCCACCTTCACGAGAGCCTACCACACGTCCCCATGTGCATCGCACGCGCGTGCAGAGGGTATATTTCTCTTTCACCTCGTTCGTTTAGTTATTTCACTTAAGTCCACAAAAGGAAGTTGTAGTTTAAATATTATGTAGTTTGGACCTTGTCTCCGGTATTTGCATTTTAGTCCAATTTGTCTGAACTCACGTGTAGTTCCACGTGCTTCATGGTTTATTTGCATTATCTGCCCTGTATTTCATGGATGTTATGTTTTCAATGGGATCTTTTAAATAATTTCATTTATACCCCTGTGATGCTTGTTCACGTCTGGTGTTGACATGATTTTACACAGTTTAAAAAGTTGATTTTACCATGCCGTTGTTGTTCCACAAAAAAACGCAATCAAACAAATAAAATTACAACTACAAGCATGGTCGGATTACAGAAAAATTGTAAGAGGTGAGTAGAGGATCGAATCCACAAGGACCAAACAAATTTGTGATATTTGTTCTTCTTTCAAACTTAAATCAAATCTTACTCCATGGCAATGAGAGAAAAAAATTATGAAATCTTAAAGACTAAATGGAATCTATGGTAAAAATATTTCTTAGAACTCAAAGTAAACAAATGTGGGCATGAGTGCAAGTAAATGAGAAAACAGAGGGTCAATCACAAATTAGGATAGAGGAAATGAGATGATACTTGCAATGTTTGAAGAGAGAATAATTAGATATGAGATCTAGATTGCATATGTTGAGAAACAAACTAGAGTAAATAAAGGATGCCACCAAAAAGTTGTTTCATCAAATTCAACTTGAACAAGAGTTACTAACACAACAATGTGCAAGGGAGATGTAAAAAGAAATGAGCAAGGTGGTGCTTCTCTATCTGGATGCGAGATGACGATGATGGTGGCGACAACGATTATGCGAGCTGCTGGTGGAGTCACTGGTAGAGTGTGTAATGGAGTTGATGGCCGCACAAGATGGAAGAAGAAAGAAGTGCGCGGGCTAGAGGACAATGGGGAAGAGGTGTTGTGTCCGCAGCGATGCAGCCTGCGAGTAGCACGAAGAGACGCTGTTGGTCGTAGGTCTCGTGCGAGAAGGTGGTAGTGGCTGGAGCTGCTAGATAATGAGGTAGCGGGCTCAGGGGCGTCCTGGCTTGGAGGGAAGGTATAGCCGATCATGGGTTGGGGGCCCTGCAAACACAAGATTGAAAGAGAGAGAGAGGGGAGTCGTGCATGGAATATGGAGAGGATACAGAGTGAATAATCTCTCCCTTGTGGTCGTGCATGGGAGGGCTATTTTATAGCCTCCATGTGCGGCTACTTTGTATGAAGAGATATTGAGGCCATGCATGTAAAGACAAAATCATTAATACAAAGATGTTAATAGTTGCATAGGGAAGGATGAGACATGAATGGCTTTTATCTTTGCATGGGAAATGAGTTGCACGTTGGGGGCTCTATGCAAGAGAGTATAGAATTGGATTTTTACACTAACATCCCTCCCATTTTCTTCCCAATAAAATGTTAAGGGAAATGGAGAGCCAATTCTAAATAGCACAATGTGTTTGACTATTAATAAAATTCAATGTTGTGAATATAAGTCCAATGTAATTTTATATTCTCTTCACCGTAATAAAACCAATTTGAGTTGCTAGATCAAGAGAATGCTTATTTTAAGTTATATCTTGGCGATTTAGTATGGATCTTCCTTCATTTTAGTAAAATATAATCCCACCATAGAATCCATAAAAAATATGCAACTATATATTTTTGAAAACATTTTGTCTGTATATATAGCCTTGATCTGTTGTTTTATGCAGAGGTTTGGTCGATTATGTGCAATTAAGATGGTTTTCTCTGATATGCATATGGAATAAATAACATGCGAATTGTATATAATTTGGAGATTATATGTTAAATATTGAGGTTGTTCTTCACATAATTTAATCATATTATATAAATATACAGTGTAATCATCACACCCCCATACTGAAATCTTGCTAGTCTCGAGCAAGAGAAGATAAGTATTAATGAAGGATAAGGAAAATAGTCAAGATAGATCGGGTGAGGGTTTGCAGCAGACATACCCACAAAGTCTTGAGTTTTCAGATCCTAACCACACAAATACACAAACTTCATTAGAGTCGACCCATGGATTAAAGATTTGTTTGAATTATCGACTTGACTTGAGTTTTGTAGTTTCAACAGCCTCTCAGTTCCAACATAATCGGACTTGGTTTCAAAAGGTTGATCAGGTCAGCTCATCCCTAAGAAACAAGTATTCTCTTTGACTTTGAATGGATATAAACAGTGCTAGTGATGTTTTAGCTTTCGTGAGTCAAGAGAACTAGCTAACCTCACAATCTATCAAGGTACTGAATGATTCCCTACACATATAGCCTCAGTCCTAACCTGAATTCAGGCATATTCTCTTTTCACTCAAGTATGTCAGCATAATAAAATAGGTCATTATTTATTGGAGAATGGGACTTAATTTTTAAAGTTTTCCGTAGACCGCTATGGTCCGTTGCTCTCATATTTTCCTTTTGCAGAGCATAACCCTGGGCCTTGTTAGGCCTCTTTTACGAAATTAGGTAGCATCATTGGGCTGCTACCATGGCTTGTTGGTAGAGAACGGTTATATGGTGGTCTTCTTTCATTCCTTTTGCTTCGCACATCTTTACATGATTGGTGGTTTTTGGCATTCTTTTGTATTGTGATATGCCTTTTTGTGGTGTTTTTATTTTGGATTTGGTATCAAAGGTAGTATCGGCTTAATATTGACATTGTAGGCACGATACTGGCTTGTTTGCTTACATACTAAGATTAGAGAGATCATGTTGCCCCTGAGTCAAGTTCCTTCACTGACTATAGACATGGTTCAGGCATTTGCACAACCAAGAGGACAACTCCTCACTTCAATTAGATTGTAATTGTATCTCGTAAAATAAACTCATCAAGCTAAGTGCAATGTGTAGTTGGTTAATATCCACAGAAGAGTTTAAGAGTGGTACTAGTTGCTCAGGTGATCTAGTTAGATACAGAAGTTCATTCACCTGTAGAGTTAGTGGAACTGAGAGAATAAAGTCCATATGAACCTGAAGAATGCTTAAAAACTCATGCTTAGTGAAATTCTGATGATGTTATGTGAATTAGGGTTAACTAAACCTCATTATATAATCTATGCAGTGAAGATCTGATTTCTCAAAAAATAGGATAAAACTAGGAAGGATGTATTTTTGATGAATTTCTTGCTTTTTGAAAATA
This sequence comes from Ottelia alismoides, assembly GCA_037367405.1. NCBI lineage: Eukaryota > Viridiplantae > Streptophyta > Magnoliopsida > Alismatales > Hydrocharitaceae > Ottelia > Ottelia alismoides. The sequence continues at coordinate 753,718 of JAZKJV010007811.1, read as the reverse complement.
TTTTTAGTGGAATTTTTGCAAAATTTTTTTGAAGTTTTTTTAAAGTATGCAATTTTGAAAACTATGCAGACACACCCACTCATGCTTATCAGAAACCATGTCCTCATTGTGAAGACAACGTGTAATAGGAGGACCAAAAGAAGGTGTGAGTGATGTAAAAAGTATTTTTGTGTTCTTGTTTTCTTATTTTTTAGCAGTGTGGAGGTGTACCCCCATACATATCAAATGCAGTGCAGTAAAGATAAAAGATATATGTGAGAGGGGACTCATGAGAATGCATGATTTAACACCTCAGCTTGGCGATGTTGTGGTTCACTTTCTTGCAAAAGGTATGTTGTGCAAACATGCATAGGACTAGATGGTTCAACAACAGGTTTCAGTCTTTGACCATTGACTCTAAAAGTGGCTTTTGTGTGTGGGTTACAGATTTCTATTGCACCATTATCAAAGACTTTGGTTACAATGTATTGTCCTTTCCACTTCGATCTCAGCTTTCCTGGAAATAGTTTAAAGTTTGCATCGAAAAGCCATACTTTTTTATTCTCTTGAAATGTTTACCTCGAAATGTTCGCATCATGTCATAATTTGATAGGCTTTTGATCTCAATTCTTCCAATGCAGATAAATCCAATAGTCTTCTCTTTCCAGCCTCATCATAATCCAATTGGCTTTTCTTGACCTCCCAGAGTGATTTGTGGTGGATCTCAACGAGGAGATGGCAAGGCTTTCCATAGAATAACCGCTATGGACTCATTACTAAGGGTGTGCGGAAAGGTGTGCGGAGAGCAGAAGATAAGTGTGTTAGCCATGTGAGCCCAAGGCGAACCATTCTTACAATAAATGTTATTGTAATAAATATGTTTTATCAATAAAAGTTATTGATTGTTCACTCCCTTTCTGAAATTAAGTGAATGAATGCACTATAAGGTCCCTCTATACAATTAGGGTTATGTACCATGGCCATCTTGATAATCATATAGCTGTTGATTCATTAAATGAATCATAAAGGATGGTGTTTGGATGAATATCTAATGAGTTAGATAGAGGACTCATCAAGCACCATCAAATGATTATTAAGAGATGATCTCCTGCTTGAGTAGGAGATGGCAATCCTTTCTCACATAGGCTGATATCTGACGACCTCTTGATATAGGTCCTCTGCATAGTAATAGCGATTCGGAGGTGTCAGATTAGTTAGGTCAAAGGGTTGACTTAGCGATATCGAGATAACCAAAGTCCTATGTTGAATCCTGTCACAGCATAGGCACACATCCTCCGACCGGAGACATATGTGTTACTATATGTCTGAGTATGTACACTTGGCAGACCATTAGGTTAATGACCTAACCAAGGTCTATACACCGGCGAGCTAGTGTGCATGTAAGGGCATATAAGTAATGTGATCTCTCAAAGGGATCATACAGGTTCACTTATGAACCAAAAAACATGAGCTCACTCATGAGGTATAGGGACCGATCAAATTCCATGCATGGTCGTCGTGCTTTGGAAGTATGACAAGAATTTGAAGGTATGATATATGCTTTAGGAAAGCATATGATCGATACCAAATCCCAATGACCAAGATTGAGAAACTTGGTGATCAAACCCTGAAGACGACAGTGTAAAATTGATCTTCATCTTCAGGTTGATCATTGGTCTTCCAGTATGCAGGATGTACATGTATTGGGAATACCTGAGGGTGATGTGATCATAAATGATTGTATAACCATGACGCTTCCAGTCCGAGGGAGTGATGAAACAAGTCTAGATTTTAGTGACCCCTCTCATTAGAGAAGTAACTTGATCTTAGTCCAAGTGTTGGACATTGATCTGAATGTGATTCAGATGCAATGTGAAGATTAAGTATACGGACTTGATTTAATCAAGCATCTATGGGAGGTCGATTAGATCTGGATTTGAGAGGAGATCTCAACATCCAAGTCACTATACGTGGAACAATACAATAGCCATGTCCTTATCTCCAAGTATCTGCGGAAAAAGCACATTATTCTTGAAGGAGTTCATGAATAATTCCTATGATGAATTATGTATCCAAGAAAGAAGGTCTTGATTATTAAATGAGAATTAATTATCAAGTATAATATGAATAAGATTCATATTGTGAGAATGATTATTAAGATAATTAAATGAGATTTAATTATCATGGAAAAGCAGATCGTGGATAGTTCTATCCATAATATCTGTGTATATTATAAATGTGATTTATAATATATATCAGAGAGAGAGAGAACCTTGTATATAACATTTGTTAATTATTAATGTGAGTTGGATTTGCATTAAGTAATTAATTGGAAATGTAATTTACAAATTAGTTTGGGTTGTGAATATGATTCACATACTTTTCAATGACATGATTGAAATATTCACAAATTAATTTGGAATTAATTTTGTGTATATTATAGCAATAAAAGTTATTGCAATTTAATATGAAATAATAGGATAAAATAAAAAGGAGACAATCACAACAAAAAAGGGGGTGGCGTCACCAATGACTTAGTCATAGGTGACGCCCCCTATTTTTAGGGTGATTTGTTGACTCCCTTTTTTGTTATGTTGTTATCTCTTACATAATTAATTTATATTCAATTAAATTATGTTGATGATAATACAACATATATTTGATTTAATTTAAATTAATGTTGTTGGTCTTTAACTAACAATCATTATGGCCGTTGATTGATGCATTGATCAATCTAGCCGTTGGATCTATGTATGCCATGGATTGAGATCCATTGGATCCCAAACTAATATATAAGGAGGGCAACCCTATCCATTTCTTTAAAACATATCAAGAGGCCCTAGAGTACATGCCTACTCTCTCTCTCTCTCTCTCTCTTATTCTCGTCGTCTCTCTCTCTCTCTAAGGTGGCCGTCCAACTTATGCGTTAAGGGAGACCATCTCGCCTTCGCCTTCGACTACTCGAGGATATCCATATTCTATTGGGAATGCTTGCTCTAGAGGAAGACGACGGATTTCGTTGGATGAAATCAGGGGATTCGAGGCTTGGATCTTCATCGAGGATTGCGGGAGTCACGCGTCTCATCATCGCGCCCGCAAGTGTTGTCTTCATGGATCGGAGTTGAGCCAGGAGGATCTCTTGCTTTAGAGATCTCGTGATCGCAACCACGCTTCGAGAGGTTTTTCTAATACTTTTTGGTTTGATGAAATGATCCAAGAAATGTACTTGTGATCATGTGGTTTCATCACATGTCTTAAAATTTTTTAAATTCCGCTGCATCTTGCGACTAGTGTGACTAGTCGCCCCGATCGCATAAGATGCGATCGTCACGCTTCCGTGATGCACTTGAGGATTCTCAATATCCTTCAAGTGGTATTAGAGTCTTAGGTTGGAAAAAGGTTTTGGATATGATCTAAAGACCTAGGGCGACTTGGGTTTTGAAGGGTCGCGAAAGTTTTATCGCATTTCAATTTTTGCACCTCTGTATAATTGGATTTTTTTTCAGCACTGTATAAATTGTTTGAACACTAAATATTCAATTGTATTTTGTTCCCTGTTAAATAAGGAAACCTTAGAATCTGAGTTTACAAAATTTGGATTTCATTTGCTCAAGATATGGCCTTTTGAATAAGCATGTATTCACTGGTGCTGGAACAACAAATCTGAACGTGATTAATGAGTTAATTACTGTTTTGATGTGCCTCAAAATACGTGAAATATCACTTAGGTTCTGTTGTAAATCAATTTGGCAATCTTAAGAAACTGATTTTGCAAATTTTGGATTTAAATTGATCAATATAAGTTAATTTTATTGATTAGCGGTCACTGCTGGAAATTGACAAACATGATCATGAATCTTGTGATAGTCATTCAAATTAATTTGATGAAAATTAATTGTTAATTTTCTGAAATGATTATAGATAAGTATTTGTGAAAAATTTAGAGATGATAATCGTTTCCTTTAATGACATCCCACTAACCATAATGATAATATAGTTGATCTTGATGATTGGTTAATATGAAATCATCAACAAACATTGTTTGCATAAAACCCTAGGTCATCCTACAATAGTTGTAGGACAACTCGTACATGCAAAACCCTCTTGCTTGAATAGGATTGGTGATTTGTTTAGCAAATCTCCTCATAATATAATGAAATTGTTGTGATGTATATTATATGGCATAATTTCGGTTGAAAGACCGATGAGCATCTCAAAGTACAAGATGATCTATCTGGCATTATCCTTTCCTGAGGTGGATATGGTGTCTAGTCGGAGAGCATTGGGATAGCGGGTTGCAACGTATGTGGTCCATCCCACTCTTACTGGTACTGGCCATGACAACGGGTAGGGACTCGATAATGCCAGAGAAATCAAAGTGCATTTTTCTAATTGTTAATATTCAAAATAATATGTGCTTTGAGATTATACCTACTATTCAAGTAAAATTCAAAGTTTGTTAATTTAAAATTGGATGGATAATTAGTTAAATGTTATTAAATTAATTATATCCTATTAAAACACTCTATTTTGAGTAGATGTGTATTTCCCTTGGAAGAATTAATTACGTGAATATGATTCACGATAATTAATTACAATTTGAAAATGAGGTGGAGGATCACATAAGTGACATCCATGGTCTCTCGTCAAGGCATAGAATTTCGTCGCCAAAAGTTGTATATATGAGACGCATGTCCGAAGTGACAGATCCTATATACAATTATTTGGATCGGGTTCTTTTCTTCTCGAAAGAGTAAGGCCATATACGTAGTGACCCCAATATCGGGTCTTCATATAATTGGCGCGATATTGGTTTTTGTATAGCGAGTTTTAAGCATGTTGAAGGTTGGTTCAATTAGTAACAGGTCAACATCATCTTAGGGGTGATGGGCCTGGGTGTTAAAGACCGAATTGAGAAATGCAAGTTGGACTTGCAAGGCAGAATGTGTTCCCGCTTCTCTTATTCGAGTCACAGGTTCTCATATTATTGGGATGTGATAAAAAAGTAGAGAGGAGATCCCAGATCTTGCTTGAGATATAGCGGTAAGTATATCTCTTACTTTGAAAGACGATTAGGGAATAATCCTCCATCGTGGACATAACAAGACAAAATTGATTTAAAATGCCTTAATCAAATGTTTTAAATTTGGATATATAATTATTTATATATTCTAATATAGTGCATTCTTAATTTCAGAAAATGAAGTCCATGAACCCACTGAACAAGCTCCTGGAGGTCAATCAGTTGACCGGACCAAATTATTCGGATTGGATCCGAAATTTTGATCTTGTCCTATCTGCGGAGCGCATCTCATATGTGCTAACCAAGGACAAGATTGTAGACCCTCAGACTCCAGAAGATAAAACTCTTAATGAAAAATATGATGAAGATCATAACTTGGCAAGGTGTTATATCCTTGGCTCATTGTCCAATGTTCTTCAGAAGCAGCATGTGGAAATAAACCACTGCCAAGAAATCATGCTGAATCTGAAAGAATTGTTCGGTGACGTAAACCGGACACAACGTTACAATGTGATGAAAGAGCTTATTCGCTGCAAGATGCAGGAAGGGACCTCTGTTAGAGAAAACATACTCAAAGTGTTTGGGTACCTCTCTAAATTGGAAACCCTGGGAGCCTACATGGATGCTGATATGCAGGCTGATTTTATTCTCCTGTCACTCCTCAAGACTTTCAACAACTTTGTCGTGTCATACCACATGAGCAAAGTTGATTTCAGTAATGCTGGGTTGTTAGCTTCATTAAAGTCTGCAGAAGACATAATGAAGAAGGACAACCCCTCTACAAGTGCAATGGTTGCACAAGTAAAAGGAAAGTGTGGCCGGAAACAAGGTTCTTGGAAGGGCCCGCCTCAGAAGAGAAAAAAGAAGAATCAAGGAGTTGGTTCATCTTCTAGTGCTTCCAAATTGATGACATCGAAGAAGATCGATGTCTGTCACCACTGCAAGAAGCAGGGGCACTGGCGGCGTAACTGCCCAGAGTACCTGAAGTCTGCCGATAAAGGTAAAGACCCAAGAAGTATGAAATCTACTTTCATCATTGAAACTAGCTTTCTCGTTGGATGAGAAGGAAGTTGGGTAGTAGATTCTGGTGTTTCTGTTCATGTATGCAATTCGTTGCATTTGTTTCAGGAAACTAGGAATTTGGAGCAAGGGGAGATAGTCATCCAGATGGGATCTGATGCAAGTGTTGCAGCAGCCGCCATTGAGACATGCTGACTATCATTATCTAGTGGTCGACTCTTAGTACTTAAAGAGTGTCTTTATGTACCTGAAGTCAGGAGGAATTTGATATCTGTATCTGAGCTTGTTAGACATGGATATTCCTTCCTTTTCTATAATAAGTTAGTCATTAATCAATATGATAAATTTATTGTGGATGGTATTTTGACTTCTGGTGGACTCTATGAATTGTGCATTGATGAATGTGTCATAAATGTCACTACCACTAATAAAAATCCTAAAAGATCCTGGGAGAATGGAAATCATTCGAATATGATTTGGCATCAAAGGCTTGGTCATTTATCTGTTGATAGGATCAATACATTAATAAATGATGGACCCTTAGATTTTCTACAGGACCAATCTTTACCTACCTGTGAACATTGCATTCGAGGTAAAATGACCAGGATGCCTTTTCGTAACAAGGTTACAAGACGCGAAGGTATTCTTGACCTAATACATACTGATGTATGTTGTACCTTCAGTATCGCGACGTGAAATGGATATCGATATTGACGTTTATCAATGACCATTCGCGATATGGGTTTATCTTCCTACTACATCATAAATCTGAAACCTTTGAAAAGTTCAAAGTCTTTAAGGCTTTGGTTGAGAACTAAACCGTTAGGAAGAATAAACGGATTCGATCTGACCGAGGTGGTGAGTACCTCTTAGATGAATTCAAGGGATACCTTAACGAGAATGGATATGTCTCCAATCTCACTCCCCCTAGAAATCCCCAACTTAATGGTGTTGCTGAAAGACGCAACAGGACCATCATGGACATGGTTCGTTCAATAATGAGCAAAGCACATTTACCTCTTAGTTTCGGGGGTTATGCAGTAGAGACTGCAATATATATCCTGAATAAGATTCCAAGCAAATCTGTGCCTAGGACTCCTCATGAGCTCTGGTATGGAACCAAACCTAGTGTTAATCACTTGAGGGTTTGGGGTTGCTTGGTCCATGCGAAGAATGTGGATGCAAGTAAGCTTGAATCTCGGACTTGTGAGTGCTACTTCATTGGGTATGTTAAAGATGGTATTGGATATCAACTTTATGACCCTGAGACCCAAAAGGTTTTTGTCTCTAGAGATGTGAAATTTCTGGAGGATGATTTCCTTAAAGGTCAAGATAGAAATGAAGTAGAGGAACTCATTGAATCCCCTGAGGATTCTGAGATTCCTGAATCCGAAACAGAATAGATAAATGAAGATGAAACACCCATACCTCTTCGAAGGAGTTTGAGGGTGGTTGCACCATATGAATGGTATGGATTCCATGTGTCAAGTGAGACTGACAATGATCCCACTTCATTTGATGAAGAGCTCATAGATCATGACATGGATAGATGGATGCTAGCAATGAAGTCAGAGATTGACTCCATGCATAAAAATGATGTATGGACACTAGAGGATCCACCTAAAGAGGTGAAACCCATTGGGTGTAAATGGATCTTCAAGAGAAAAAGGGGACCTGAAGGGAAAGTAGAGACTTTCAAGGCATGGCTCATAGCAAAGGGCTACACATAGAGAGAAGGCATCGACTACGATGAGACATTCTCTCCTGTGGCTATGCTTAAGTCCATTAGGACACTGCTATCTATAGCTGCATCTCTTGACAACGATATCTAGCAGATGGACGTCAAGACAGCTTTCCTCAACGGATACCTCAAGGAGGATATCTATATGGAGCAGCCCCAGGGCTTCATAGTTGAGGATGGAAAAGTATGCAAGCTAAAGAAATCCATCTATGGGCTCAAACAAGCTTCTTGTAGCTGGAACTTCAGATTTGACGAAACCATAAAGAGTTATGATTTTGTGCAGAATCCTGATGAACCTTGTGTGTACAAGAAGCTTAGTGGGAGCGCCATTGTATTCATCGTGTTTTACGTAGATGATCTACTTATCATTGGGAATGATACAGGAATGATGACTAGTGTAAAGATTTGGCTATCTCCTACCTTCGAGATGAAAGATCTTGGAGAAGCCTCTTACATCTTAGGCCTGAAGTTGTTCAGAAACTGAGAAAAGAGGGTATTGAGATTATCACAACATGGATACATTAAGAAGATTCTTTAACGATTCCGCATGGATAGTTCCAAGAAAGTATTCCTCCCCTTAAGACATGATATCCATCTATCTAAAGGGATGGCTCCTCAAAGTGTTGAAGAAATGAAGGCCATGGCTAGATGACCCTATGCATCAGCTGTATGAAGCTTAATGTATGCCATCATATGTACTGGCCAGACATCTGCCATGCAGTGGGAGTGGTAAGTCGTTACCAATCCTGCTATGGAGAGCAATACTGGAATGCAGTGAAGAACATATTCAAATATCTAAGATGGACGCAAGATTACATCTTAGTCTATGGAGATGGTGATCTCCAAGTCTTGGGATATACAGATTCAGACTTCCAGTCGGATATTGATGATCGAAAATCGACATCAGGGTTTGTATTCTGGTTAAACGGTGGTGTTGTGAGGTGGAGAAGCAAGAAGCAGGACACTACGGTGGATTCAACAACAGAAGCTTAATACATTGCCGCATCGGATGCTGCAAAGGAGGCGGTGTGGTTACGCAAGTTCATCTTGGAGCATGGCGTAGTTTCCTCTGATACTCCCATCCTGTTACTCTGTGATAACACGGGAGCCATTGCCGCATCAAAAGAGCAAGCACGTGGAAAGGAAATACCGCATCATTCGGGACATTCAAAAGCATGGTGATATCATCATCACCAAGGTTTCCTCTGCTGACAATGTTGCTGATCCTCTTACCAAACCACTGATGCAGAAGGTTTTCGACCAACATGTTATGAGTATGGGTTTAAGGACTGTTCCTGAATGGTTTTGAGGGCTAGTGGGAGATTGTTAACCATGTGAGCCCGAGGCAAACCATTCTTACAAAAAATGTTATTGTAATAAATATGTTTAATCAATAAAAGTTAATGAATGTTCAGTCCCTTTCTGAAATTAAGTGAATGAATGCACTATAAGGTCCCTCTGTACAATTAGGGTTATGTACCATAGCCATCTTGATATTCATATAGCTGTTGATTCATTAAATGAATCATAGAGGCTGGTGTTTGGATGATATCTAATGAGTTAGATAGAGGACTCATCAAGCACCGTCAAATGATTATTAAGAGATGATCTCCATCCTGAGTAGGAGACGGCAATCCTTTCTCACATAGGCTGATATCTGACCGACCTCTTGATGTAGGTCCTCTGCATGGGCATAGTGATTTGGACGTGTCAGATTAGTTAGGTTAAAGGGTTGACTTAGCGAGATCGAGATAACCAAAGTCCTATGTTGAATGTTGTCACAACATAGGCACACATCCTCTGACCGGAGACAGATGTGTTACTATATGTCTGAGTATGCACATTTGGTAGACCATTAGGTTGATGACCTAACCAAGGTCTATACAACGGCGAGCTGCTGTGCATGTAAGGGTATATGAGTAATGCAATCTCTCAAAAGGATCATACATGTTCACTTATGAATTGGAAGACATGTGCTCACTCATGAGGTATTGGGACCGATCAAATTCCATGCATGGTCGTCGTGCTTTGGAAGCATAACAAGAATTTGAAGGTATGATATATGCTTTGGGAAAGCATATGATCAATGCTAAATCCCAATGACCAAGATTGAGAAACTTGGTGATCAAACCCTGAAAAAGATAGTGTAAAATTGATCTTCATCTTCAGGTTGATCATTGGTCTTCCAGTATGCAGGATGTGTAGGTATTGGGAATACCTGAGGGTGATGTGATCATAAACGATTATATAACCATGATGCTTCCAGTCCGAGGGAGTGAAGAAATAGGTCTGCATTTTAGCGACTCCTCTCAGTAGAGAAGTAACTTGATCTTAGTCCAAGTGTTGGACATTGATCTGAATGTGATTCAGATGCAATGTAAAGATTAAGTATACGGACTTGATTTAATCAAGCATCTATGGGAGGTCCATTAGATCTGGATTTGAGATGAGATCTCAACATCCAAGTCACTATACATGGTACAATACAATCGCCATGTCCTTATCTCCAAGTATCTGCAGAAAAAGCACATTATATTGAAGGAGTTCTTGAATAATTCCTATGATGAATTTTATATCCAAGCAAGAAGGTCTTTATGATTAAATGAGATTTAATTATCAAATATAATATGAATAAAATTCATATTGTGAGAATGATTGTCTAAATAATTAAATGAGATTTAATTATCATGGAAAAGCAGATCGTGGATAGTGCTATCCATAATATCTGTGTATATTATAAATGTGATTTATAATATATATCAGAGATAACATTTGTTAATTATTAATGTGAATTGGATTCGCATTAAGTAATTAATTGGAAATGTAATTTACAAATTAGTTTGGGTTGTGAATATGATTTACATACTTTTCAATAGTATGATTGAAATATTCACAAATTAATTTGGAATTACTTTCGTGGATATTATTGCAATAAAAGTTATTGCAATTTATTAAGAAATAATAGGATAAAATAAAAAGGAGATAATCACCACAAAAAAAGGGGTGGCGTCACCAATGACTTAGTCATAGGTGACGCCCCCTATTTTTAGGGTGATTTGTTGGCTCCCTTTTTTGTTATCTTGTTATCTCTTAAATAATTAATTTATGTTAAATTAAATTATGTTGATGATAATACAACATATATTAGATTTAATTTAAATTAATGTTGTTGGTTTTTAACCAACAATCATCATGGCCGTTGAGTGATGCATAGATCAATCTAGCCGTTGGATCTATGTATGCCATGGATTGAGATCCATTGGATCCCAAACTAATATATAAGGAGGGCAACCCTAGCCCTTTGTTTAAAAACATATCAATAAGCCCTAGAGTACAAACCTACTCTCTCTCTCTCTCATTCTTGTTGTCTCTCTCTCTCTAAGGTGGCCGTCCACCTTATGCGTTGAGAGAGACCTTCTCGCCTTCGCCTTCAACTACTCGAGGATATCCGTCTTCTATTGGGGTTGCTTGCTCTAGAGGAAGATGATGGATTTCGATGGACAAAATCAGGGGATTCGAGGCTTGGATCTTCGTCGAGGATTGCGAGAGTCACGCGTCTCATCATCACGCCTGCAAGTGCTGTTTTCGTGGATCAAACTTGAGCCAGGAGGATCTCTTGCTTTAGAGATTTCGTGATCGCAACCATGCTTCGAGAGGTATTTCTAATACTTTTTCATTTGATGAAACGATCCAAGAAATGTTCTTGTGATCATGTGGTTTCATCACATGTTTTAAAATTTTTTAAATTCCGCTGCATCTTGCGACTAGTGCGACTAGACGCCCCGATCGCATAAGATGCGATCGTCACGCTTTCGTGATGCGCTTTAGGATTCTCAATATCCTTCAAAGTGTTGAGACCAATCTTTACGATCAGAGATGACAATTTTCTGAAGGATGGTCTTGATTTCTCAGTTTGACAGCTCAGCCTTTCCATTGGTCTGTGGATGATAGGCAGTTGAGACACGGTGTTCGACTCCATTTTTCTTAAGTAAATTATTAACTGAAGTATTCAGATAATGGGTTCCACCATCACTAATGACCACTTTATGTAATCTAAATCGAGAGAAAAGGTATGTCAGGAATTTGACAACAGTGGCGCTATCAGCAACGCGAGTGGGAATGGCTTTAACCCAACGGGACACATAGTCAACAATGAGAAGGATGTGTTGATAGTCTTGTGAGATGGTAAAAGGTCCCATGAAGTCTATTCCCCAAGTATAAAAGAGTTCGACTACATGTACGGGTTGGATGGTATCATGTTGCGTCGGGTCATTGTTCCATTGGTCTGACAGGCAGGACAAGATTGAGCAAAATGATGGGCATCCTTAAAGAGTGTAGGACAATAGAAACCACATTTTAATACCTTAGCGGTTGTGCTCTTCCCTTAATGGCATCCTCCACACCCAGAAGTGTGGCAGTGAGATAGGACATCATTGACTTCTGATTCAGGGATACATCATCTCCATATCAAATCAGTACCCTCTTTGAAGAGCAAAGGGTTTCCCAGTGGTAGTATCGGGCTTGGGTTTTAGTTTTGTCTTTCTTATGTTTTGGCCAGTCATCAGGAAATGTGGAAGTGACGATGTAATTGATGATGTCTGCGTGCCAAGGGAGTTGAGAGGTAGACATGATACTTCCATCTGGAAAGTTATCAGAAATTGGGATTGTATCTGTGATTGATGGAGGGAGTCTCGAAAGGTGGTCGGCCATGACATTCTTTGCTCTGGTTTTATCTCGAATTTCTAAATCAAATTCTTGGAGCAATAATACCCACCTAATGAGTCTAGGCTTAGCATCTGTCTTTGTGAAGAGATATTTCAAGGCAAAGTGGTGTGCGTAGATTATGATGTGGGACCCTAAGATGTAAGACCGAAATTTCTCTAATGAAAACACCACCGCCAGTAGTTCTTTCTCAGTTACACGGTAGTTCTTTTGGGCATCATCCAGGGTTTTGCTGGCATAGTGGATGGCATATGGTTTTCCATCTTTTCATTGACCCAATACGGACCCAACAGTATAATCAGAAGCATCACACATGATTTCAAATTCAAGAGTCCAATCAGGGGGCTGTAATATGGGTGCTTCAGTGATGATTTTTCTCAGAAGAGTGAAGGACTCGAATGCTTCCTCAGTGAACGTAAAATCTTGGTCTTTCTCAAGTAGCTTGGTGACTAGACAGGCGATTTTCGAGAAATCCTTTATAAATCGGCGGTAAAAACCGACATGACCTAGGAATGATCGAACTCCTTTTATATTCACAAGTGGACTTAAATGAGTGATGGTCTCTATTTTTGATAGATCCACTTCCATCCCCTTCTTAATACAATATGACCCAACACAATCCCTTATTTCACCATGAAGTGTGATTTCTCCAAGGATAATATCAGGTTTACTTCAATGCATTTCCATAGGACTCTATCCATAAATCCGAGTGTTTCCTCAATAGAGTCTCCAAAAATTGAAAAATCATCCATAAATACCTCCATAAAATCTCCAAACATATCGCAAAGATTCTCATCATACACCTTTGAAAAGTTGCTGGGGAAACATAATACGAAAGGAATCCGTGGGAATGCATAATTCCCAAAAGGACATGTGAAGGCGGTTTTGTCTTGATCCTCTTGTGCTATAGCTACTTGGTTATATCCGGAATATCCATCCAAAAAGCAGAAAAATTCTTTCCCGGCTAGCTTCTTGATGATTTGGTCAGTGAATGGCAGCGAGAAATGATCTTTTCGGGTAGCTTTGTTGATCTTCCTATAATCGACACAGACTCTCCAAGATGTGGCTACTCTGGTGGGTATGTCCTCTCCCTTTTCATTTTTGACAATTGTTAATCCAGCTTTCTTGGGGACAACATGGAGAGGACTGACCCAAGGGCTATCAGCAATAGGAAAAATGATACCCGTACTTTTCCATTTATAGAACTCATTCTTCACAACCTCTCGTAGATTGGGATTCAACTATCTTTGCATTTCTCAAGAGGGTTTACTATCATTTTATGGATATATGTGATGTGTAGAGAATGTTGGGCTTATTCCTTTTAGATTCGTTATCTTCCATCCAATAGCCTGGGAATTCTTTTACAAAACCTCAATGAGTTGGCTCTCTTGCATATGATTCAGGTTGGCATTGATAATGACTGGTAGAGTGTGTGCATCATCCGGGAAAGTATACTTCAGATCTTGGGGTAGTGATTTCAATTCAACAATGGCTATCGGCAGAGTCAGAGATGCAGTGTTTCATGAATCTATCAAAGAAATGGTCTCAAATGGTGGTTCCATCATGGGCATGATCATGGTTGAGGTCAACGTGAGTTAAGAGTTTAATGTGTCCCAGGCATTATAAAGCTCATCAATTTCTTGTCCAGTGAGTGGGCATGGTGGAGCTTCCAGTGCGAGATTCAGATTATGTGGCAGTTTCATGAGAAGTGTTCTAGTAAGTGGATCTAGAGGTGTTCATACTAGCCTCGAAAGGATCTTTGACAAGATGGATGGGAGCAAAATCATTTTGTATGTTGAGAACAACACATCTCTCTATCCAACCAAAGTCTTCAGTCTCAGAGTCAACAAAATTGGGTATGATAAGATCAATAGGGACGATTTTACCATTGATTAAGAATTCGACTTTGCCCCCCTCATAATCAAAATGTGCTTTAGCAGTAGCTAGGAAGGGTCTTCCTAAAATGATGGGTGTTTCACTCAGTGTGTTGGGGGAATCCAAATCCACAACAACAAAGTCCATGGGAAATTTATGTCCTTATACTGTGACTATAACATCTTCAAGAAGTCCTATTGGTCTCTTCACTGTACGATTGGCCATTTATAAAATCATTGAAACATATTTCAGTTTCCCTAAGTCAAAGTGCTCTAGGATGGCAGTAGGGAGGAGATTGATTGAAGCGCCATTATCAAATAGGGTGTGCTCGAAGGTCAATTCACCAATCGTGCATTTAACCAAGGGTGCCCCTGGATCTTTCTTCTTGGTGGGAAGGAATTGGGAAATGGCATTTGATGTGGCTAAGGGAAGCACATACTTTTCTTCTTGGTTTTCCTTATTCTTTTCTCTTGATTTCCTTTTTGGTCTGCATTTTTACTTTAAGAAGCGAGAGAAGGCTAGGACTTGTTCGAGGGCTTTGAGGAGAGGGATTTTAATTACAATGTCTGAGAACAGTTTTTCTAGCTCTAGATAGATGGTGGATGATCGAGTTTTTCTTCGGAGAAGAGTTCCGGGAAAGAGGATGGTTATGGTTGGGGAGGAAGGAGGGAGCATGGTTATCTCAGTTAGCTTCTCTTCATCTCCCTCAATTTCGGTTTGATCCTCTGAAGGCAGTGGTCTGGTGAAGGCAGAAGTGGTTTTCCTCTTTCTCAGATTGACAACATTAGCAGAGTGGTTTGGACAGGGTGGAGTTTTGAAATTCACTTGATTTCTTGGTGCTTGTTGTGTATTCCCTTGATTTGTGCTAGGAGATGTGAAAATTCCTTGATTTTGGTTTTGGAAACCATATGGTGAGGTGAAAGATCCAGCAGGTGGTGGAGTTTGAAGTACTCCAGATGAACTAACCGTGTTGGTGTTGGGATTGGGCAGAGGTTGAGGCGACAAGGCAAGGATGTATGATCTGATCTCGGCAAAATACCGGGCATTCTCAGAGTTGGCTTGTTGTTGAGATTCAGTGGCATGTTGTTGGGCTATGGCAAGTTGTTGTATATCTTGAGCCAAGGCATCAAAATTCACCGCAGTAGTGTGTGGTTGAGTCACTACTGGTGCTATCGATTGTCTGGGCTTGTTGTGACTTTGGAAATGATAGTTCTGTTGTCTATTCCACCCATTATTTGATTGTTCTCTCTATCCTGCATTTTGGATGTTTGAATATGAACTTCCTTGATTTCTTTGATTGTTCTCTCTATCCTGCATTTTGGATGTTTGAATATGAACTTCCTTGATTTCTTTGTACCCAATTCACAGTCTCAGGGGTCATGTATTGATTATAAGTGAATGGGGTGTGGTCAATTTGTTGAACGATGGGATTGTTCATAGCTAATTTTCCTATGGCTTGGGTCATAAGGTCCATTTGCTTGGAGAGGGTTTCCCATTTATTATGATTTTGTTTGGATAGGTCACTGGTAGATCTCTCTTGATCAATTATATTGACTGATCTCATGTTCCCACTGTATTGTTCATTGGAGGAACTATTCACTGAATTATCAGCTGTATTTTCAAATAAAGTCCAGACAAAATATTCATCACGGATGATATAGTTTCCATCGCAGGAGACATCAATCACCCTTTTAAATAATGTATCTATGCCCTCATAAAATGTCTGAACTAGCTTGCATTTGAGGATTGCATGATGAGGGCATTTCCTTTGAAGTTCCTTAAAATGCTCCCAAGCTTCGTGTATGCGTTCTTTGTTCCTATGGGTGAATGATGATATGGCTTGTCTCAGGGCGTTAGTTTTTCCTATTGGGAAGTATTTCTTGATGAAGGCTTCCCTTAACATATCCCAGGAAGTGGGAAGAGTCCCGTAATTCCTAAGCCATTGGGGTGCTCTTTCTTTTAGTGAGTATGTGAAGGCCTTCATGTAGATGTATTTCTTATCTACCCCTGGGATTCTCATTGTGTCATAGGCCGAGCGGAAGTCTTGGATGTGAAGAAATGGGTCTTCATTTTTATTTCCATAGTGTTTTGGACTCAGGGAGAGGGATGCTGACTTAATCTCAAAATCTCCTACCTCAGATGGAATCTGAACGCAATGGATTATATCTTCTGCGGTAGGGTTATAATGTGTGCTAATGGGTGGTCCCCTATTCAGAGGAGCTATGACTCGGTGAATGGTTGCATTTTCCTCCCTCAGAAGTTGCAGTTGTTGGAGGATGAGGTCCATAGGGTTTGGTCTTTTTTCTCCCATGTCTCCTAGGTCAGATGAATTCTCAGGTTTCTCAGTTGAAGGAGATGGGTTGGATTTTGATTTATAAATTGAGTCGTAATCTAAAGGTTGTTGTAATGGATTTTTCAGAGACCTACGATCTAGTATACATAGCACAAAACACCAGACAAGTTGTTGATTCACCAACTCACACAAAAATTACTGCGAGTGCGGTTATCTTTTCAATTTTAATTTAGTGATTCAACAAATGTTATCAGAGAATTTAAGAGTCCTTCACGAAGAGGTGGGTGTGGAAGTTTGTGAGAAATCGATGTCCTAATCCGGCTGGGGGATCCAGGGTGCAGTACTCAGATCGAGGATCTGCTCTTCCCACAAGAACATGTGCCCAATGCATCTAGGATTTACGATTTCTCTCTGCAATCCCACGTAGCACTAGGGATTTCTGTATCTATCCAAGGATTCTATGTTCTTTTGATTTTTGTGTCATTCATGTGCATTAAACAAACATTCAGAATTTTGTCCGCTTTCGCTCGGGGTACTGCAGTGACCTTTCAAGCTTATCTTCTTAATGTGATCAAGCACGATTTGGTGATCTTCGGATTACGTTATTAGAGGGAGATGGCCACAGAGATGATGCAAAGAAGAAGTCTTTTTTAATTTTTTTCGATTTAGTTCGAATCACAAACAAATGCAGAAATTTAAAAGCCTAAGACTAATCCATAATATTTTGTCCTGCTGATGGCGAGCTTTTCCGAGAAGGGGGGGATTTTTTTTACTCAGAACAATTTGCAAGTTTGCAAATAAAATACATGGATTCTTCATTTTTTTCTTTTTCGGGGTTCAAGTATCTGAAATAAAAAATTTGCACAGATTAGAATATTGAAAATAAGTTGAAAGTGAAGAAAAAAATTTGCAAATGTTGCCTAGTCCCCAGCAACGGTGCCAAAATGTTAACGCGATTTTATGCAGTTTAAAAAGTTGATTTTACCATGTCGTTGTTGTTCCACGAAAACCGCAATCAAACAAATAAAATTACAACTACAAGCATGGTCGGATTACAGAAAAATTGTAAGCGGCAAGTAGAGGATCGAATCCACAAGGACCAAGCAAATTTGTGATATTTGTTCTTCTTTCAAACTTAAATCAAATCTTACTCCATGGCGATGAGAGAAAAAGTTATGAAATCTTAAAGAGTAAATGCAATCTTTGGTAAAAATATTTCTTAGAACTCAAAGTAAACAAATGTGGGCATGAGTGCAACTAAATGAGAAAATAGAGGGTCAATCGCAAATTAAGATGGAGGAAATGAGATGATACTTGCAATGTTTAAAGAGAGAATGATGAGATATGAGATCTGGATTGCATATGTTGAGTAACAAACTAGAGTAAATAAAAGATGTTACCAAATAGTTGTTTCATCAAATTCAACTTGAACAAAGTTACTAACACAACAAAGTGAAAGGGAGATGTAAAAAGAAAAGAGCAAGGTTGTGCTTCTCTATCCAGATGCGAGATGACGATGATGGTGGCGAAGACGATTATGCGAGCTGCTGGTGGAGTCGCTGGTAGAGTGTGTAATGGAGTTGCTGGCCGCACAAGATTGAAGAAGAAGGAAGTGCGTGGGCTGGAGCACAAGAGGGGAAGAGGTGTTGCGTCCGCAGCGACGTAGCCTGCGACTAGCACGAAGAGAGGTTGTTGGTCGCAGGTCTCGCGCGAGAAGGTTGTAGTGGCTGGAGCTGCTAGATGATGAGGTAGCGGGCTCATGGGTGTTATGGCTTGGAGGGAAGGTATAGCCGATCACAGGTTTGGGGCCCTGCAAACATAAAAACGAAAGAGAGAGAGAGAGGGGAGTCGTGCATGGAATATGGAGAGGACAGAGAGTGAATAATCTCTCCCTTGTGGCCGTGCATGGGAGGGCTATTTTATAGCCTCCATGTGCAGCTACTTTGCATGAAGAGATATTGATGCCATGCACGTAAAGACAAAAATCATTAATGCAAGGGATGTTAATGGTTGCATGGCGAAGGATGAGGAATGAATGGCTTTTGTCTTTGCATGGAAAATGAGTTGGGGGCTCTATGCAAGAGTAAAGAATGAGGTTTTTACACTAACATCCCTCCCCTTTCCTTCCCAATAAAATGTTAAGGGAAATGGAGAGCCAATTTTGAATAGCACAATGTGTTTGACTATTGATAAAATTCAATGTTGTGAATATAAGTCCAATGCAATTTATATTCTCCTCACCGTAATAAAACCAAATTGAGTTGTTAGATCATGAGAATAATTATTTTAAGTCATATCATGGCAATTTAGTTTGTATCTTCCTTCATTTTAGTAAAATATAATCCCACCATAGAATTCATAAATAATATGCAACTATATATTTTTGAAAACATTTTTTCCATATGTATAGCCATGATCTGTTGTTTTATGCAGAAGTTTGTTTGATTATGTGCAATTAAGATGGTTTTCTCTGATATGCATATGGAATAAATAACATGTGCATTGTATATAATTTAGAGATTATATGTCAAATATTGAGGTTGTTCATCACATAATTTGATCATATTATATCAATATACAATGTAATCATAATCTAGCGCGCGTACTTATCTGGATAACTTGCAGATTAGGCCCCTTATCTTTTAAGTGTATTATTATTTGGCTGGTAACTTTTCAATAATTGCAATTCGGTCCCTATAAGGTGTGCATGTTATTTTCAATCAAATAATAATTAAATCAATTCTGAAAATTCTACAAAAATTACCATTAGCTCCTACTAATGTCTAATATTTTTGGTAATTTTTAGGACTTTATTTATTTTATTTGATATTTTCTAAAAATCAATAAACCCTTAAAATGTTTTCTATCTACTTTCTAAAATATCAAAAAAAATATAAAAATTGTCTAAAAAATCTACAAAAATTTGTATATGTTTGTCTTTATGTGTTTTTACATCAGCACAATTTTTTTTGTATTATCTTTTATAAAAACCCTAAAAATCACAAAAGGCTAAAATTCTTATAAAAAATATTAAAAATTCAAAAAAATCAATAAATGGGATTTCATGTGCTGTAGTTAAATCTTTTTATTTATTTATCATAAAAAACACAATGAGGACATTTGGGCAATTTTAGCATTTTAAATTAGCCTTTTAGTCCAGGTTGTACATAATCTTTCTATTTTGTGTTTGTTTCATTTTTATAAAATTATATAAAAATAAAAAAATACCATAAAATCACCAAAGACATTTGCATAATTAAGAAATATAAAAATATTTTTATTTCTGGTTTTGGAGTATTTTTATGCCTAATAAAAATTGTTACAGCTTGCTCTTACCTTTAGCTTTTTATTTTTTTCTTACTAAAAAATATAAAAAAATGTTGCAAAATTTAAAAAAACCACAAAAATATGTCTCTTTGATTACCGACTACTTCATACATTTCTGTGCTCCTTGTGTTCGACCCTTGTTGCTATACCAGGTTAAATAAATAGCGGAGACCGCTACATTGGATTTGTTGCTTGATTGTTTTAATTGTGGTCTTGATTTTTCTTGTTGAGCCCGTCCTGCTGATTCGGGTCGCAACGACCCCTGATTTATATTGATCCTTAACCCTAATCGACAGGGTGCTTACCATAAACATAGACCTAATTAATCTGAATTGACCCAAAGTTGTTCTTTTGCCTCCCTCTATTCGACCTCGAACTTGCCCGGGATATAAATTAAAGCTGAGCCCTCTTCACAGAGACATTCGATTCAGTTTTGAACGATTCGCTATAGTACATGTATTACAAAGAGTACAAATTATATCACGTATTTAGCGGACACATCAATCACTACCCTCCTCGTCATCATCAACAATACCACCCTTCATCTCAGTATCTTTCTCAGCATTCCTACCCAGAGCCTCAACACCATTCAAAGTCTCATCGTGGTCAGCATGTTGAACCATCAAAGGACACTCCTTTGAATCATGCCCTGGACTTCTTGTCTCAACTTGTCAAGAGCCTTGCAGAGATGAGTCATAAGTTAGATGACCTCACCTCTACCCAGACCACCATTCAGCAAAAGTGGAGGCAAATCCAACAATTTCTGAAAGCGAGAGAAGGTAGTTTGTGATGTCATGTCAAACCCCACAGATTCATATGTGCATGATAATCTCTTATCTAATGTTGTTACTCTCAGGAACGGTAGGACATTACAGTCGCCTACAACAATGAAGGGAAAGAGTAAAGCTTCCATATACGAGTCATCATCTTCCTCTACATAAGTCGTACCAGCAGTTGGGCCGAGGGAGGAAGAAGAAGGAGAATCACCAAAATATTCAAAAAATGGAAAATAAATATCAAAAATAGGATAGCAGCAGCTGGAGCACCAACCAGTCGGTAATATAGAGGACCGCACTTGCAGCCAATCCGTAGTCCGCCGATGGATCCCCACCTGCCATTTTGGGAAGCCCACCTCAGACTTATGAAGATCCTTCTTGTTGTCCTCCTATTATACATCCTTATGTGGGCATAGATTTTGCAGCAAATAAGAATTATATTTCAGCATTTGGTTATGTATGTATTATTTTTCCAAACACTTTACAAAAATCCCAAAAATAAAAATTTGGAAATTGCATTGTCAGATCCCTATGTTGTAGAAATAATACAAAATCTTGTTCTGGATATACCTTTACTACTGCCATTAAGTGTATGCCAAACATCAAGAACGGACATAAAGAGGCATGCACCTTGAAGAGACAACTGCGTCGAGCCATATTGCGAAATGTGAAGAACATCCTAATGGCAATGGCATTCAATGCAATTAGCTATCTCCCTAGCAAGAAGAAAGACATGGGAGAGCCTCTCATTAGATGTCAGATATTTGATCAAGAGTTCAAGTGAACTTTTCTATACAGTGGATCGTTGATAAATCTCAATTTCATCACCTTTATTCTTTCATTTTAGCCTTTAAACCCTAGCTAAATGCATGAATGTATCATTAAATTGTCAAATTAAACAGTCATTAATTTATTCCAGATACTATATAAAATATTGTATATATAGTATTTATTACCAAAATAAAAGAATAAAGGAAATAAAAGAAAAAGAGAGAAGTGTCAAGGATACTGAAGTGGCCCTAGCTTCCGAGATTCATTCGTCATGATGACTTAGTTGACAAGGAATAAAGCAGGGGAAGATAGGGTGGATAATTACACAGAGAGTAGAGGACAAATCACTCTACAAAATAGGCCAACAATTACTTTTTTGGGACCAATTTTATTATTTACACCTTAAATAAAGAAACTTTGCATACAAAACTTATATATAATAATGAATAGAAAAATACAAAATTGACTTTATACAAAAATAGTACATAGTGTACAAAATATACTCTGAATAAAATATTAAAACCCAGACTTCGCATATCCATATCTCCAGAATAAAAACTCAAAATGTATGAAAATCACCTTTAATTGTATATAACTTTCAATAAGCTATTTAATGAGGCTGGTTTTATATTTTTCTGGAGTTAAGGTATGAAAGTTAGGTTTTGGACCCCTGTTGTATAATATACCCAATTAAAATAGTCATTTTATTTATTTTTATTATTTTATATTTTTAGAATTTCATAAATATTTTTTGTAGTATATATACATATAAAATTAAAATAAGAGTACAAATAAAACACTAAAATAAAATACTTATATAACATATATAGGTAAAATACATGTACTTATATTTATAGATATCGTACTTCTATTTAATTAAGCATATATATATATATTACTTTAGAAAAATATAATAAAAATATATTTATGTGTATAAAAATAAGTTATAAATATATAAAATAAGAAAATAAAATTATAAAATTTAAAATATAAAATTAAAAATTACCTAAAACATTGGTAAATATAGCTGTACATATACCCTAAAAGTAACTTGTAAATAAATACCTCTTAAACAATAAATAAAAATATTCATAAAATACTACAGAAATATAGAAACATTTTTCATTAACAACCTAAAAATAATAAAATAAATTACTATTTATTATCTATTTTCCAGGGAATTTTTGCCTCAGAATTTCCAGGCCGGTCTATGTGGACCAACCAGGCGCCTTCAAATGTTGACCTCGGTCAGCTATACCTCACCTCTTATGACTCCTGTCAAAAGTCATGTGGGCTGTCGCTTTGCCATTTTCTCCACGCCTCCACCTTCACTCATTACCCTCGTGACAACCACCTTCCTGTAGCCCCTTCGTCCCTCATCTTCTCCCATCACTGAATCCTCACCAACCCCCGCTCGATCTCACAACATTGCTTCTTGAAAAGCCCTCAAAACTCACCTATAAATATAACCCCTTCGCCCCTTTTAAATTTTTATCCTTCTTCTTCGAGATTTAGCCCTTAGATCACCTATATGGCTTCTCAATGGTGATAGCAAGGTAAAGATCATGGTTTCTAGCGACGAGAGCAAGCAGAGGAGGTGAATCCAACCCATCGTTAGAGCGTCGCTGGCTAGTTCTGCTCCAGAGCCCCCAGGCTCTGTTGAGCCCATTTTCCGTCATTTTCAGGTAATGTCATAGCTTAATTTACATCTTGTATCTTTAATTCGTAGGCTAATCAATTGAATAGCGCTTAATCATAAATCCCAGAATTCTTGAAGCTCATCCTCTAGGTCAAAATCACAGTGATCCAATCGTCGCTTTGCCTAGATCTTCACGTCATATCACTCCCCTTCACTTTCTCCACAAAACCTCCACTCTATCCAGACCAGATCCATCTTGATCTGGGATTCGAGCTCCCTCCATAGCATCACACCGAAGAGAGCGACCGTTGAAGCTCAGAGAAACGGTGAAACAAATTTTCCTGGAGTGATGTACTTGCATATTCTTGCAGCATCCTTCTTCATCTTTTGATCAAGAACGACGGTCCAGATCTAATCTGGACTGCTGATTATTCATGAAGGGGTATGTGAAGAGAGGTACATGGTCAGATACGTGGCGAGCCTAGGACGGCTGGATCCCGATGTATAAGTGGGTAAATTGCATAGTCTCCCTTTGCCATTTTGTAATTTGTAAATGGTCATGTAAATATTTTAAGTAGTTTAAAATCTTTTGGACAAATTGCACATTGCGCCCTGAACTTCCTTAATATTGCAATTTAGTCCATGCTTGAGTCACGTGCAGGTGCATGTTTTATCTTGGAAATCTGCATGGCATCCCTCAAGGGTTTTTGTAATTATCTTTTCTTAAATAAAATTTAAATATTGATGATAAACTTTGGGTAAAATTGCATTAGGACACTCGCCTTTATTTATATTTGTAGTTATACCCCTACTAGGACAATTATTTTTATGCTTTGTTTTCTATGTATTGAAAATAGTTTCCGTGCCCCAAAATATACCAAAAAATAGGAGTAGGTACATGGATGAATCTTGATCACGTTGTAATTTTACATTTGTATTTGATTCCGCTTTCCTATTTTCTAAAAATCAAATAGTGCATGATCAGATCTTGTTGGTCATACAAAAGCCAACAAAAATTTAAAATAATTTTGAAATATTCCCAAAAAATATAGTATGCTTATTTAAATAGTTAATCTTTAGACCAAAAATCACTAAAAAAAGAAAATACTTAAATATTGAAAACCAAAATAACCTTGATAAAATGTTATAAAATCCCTAAAAATCTCAAAAATAGTGGTTTAATATTCTTTATATTATTATATTTATATTAAAATTAATTTGGAGAAATTTGTGTACTGTTTGTTATTTTTCATCTCCATTTCGATTTCGACCTATTATTTTATCCCTATTTTTGGGTATTTTCAACTTTAAAAATATATAATAATTAGAAAAATTACTAAAAAATCGCTAAAATAGAAAAAAAAATATTTAAATCAAAATTTTTTAAATATGCAATTTTAGGTTGTTTTTAATACTATTTATATCTTTATTATCTATTATCGTATGTATATATATCCTATATACATTTAACTGAAAGAGAAACTAAAATCATTAAAATAAACAAAGAAAAAGAAAAAATATATATAAACATATATACATATATATAATTAAAAACAAAAAATAATAGTAATTAACTAATTAAAAAAAACTGACATTATTTGACTAAAATTATGCATAGCTACATATACACATCTACCTATATTATTTATTTATAAATAATGTAAAGTGCTGCATCATGTGTTCCTAGTGTTTGACACCCTATTCTACTTGTCACTATACACATTTTATTTTAGCGTATAATATAAATTTTGATACATACTGTACTTTCCTTGATTTATTATTGTGGGTTAATTATTGTTTTAACATGGATTTCTTGTCGGTCACTTTGACGGTTGTGTTCCTGCCTTGTGTGGAATAGATGACCATTCGATTTCCCGGTTAAGAAGTCATCAATCAATCTGATGCGCACTTCTCTACTGAAAGAATTTGCGTTGGGACCGCTCAAGTCCTCAAGAATGATTCTGCAATTTGCAGAAACATCAATCAAGCGGTCTCGGGTAAATTTGAATGATGTCATTATTACTATTCAGGGAATGTAATTCCATGCGGACTTCATCGTTCTTGATATGGGCACCTCAGCTCCTCTTCTACGTACCCCTATCATACTTGGATGGTCGTTCTTGCGAACAACAGAAGCAATGATGGATTATGGTAGCAGACCGAACATCGATATGGTACCTATTAAGATTATCCATGTGCTAAAGCAGACAAAATCTACACCAGATGAGAGTGTGCCTTCAGAATAGACAAAAACTGTGACTTTCTTGTGGAAATTCGAGATACAAACATGTTCGTGGACAACATCAAGATCATCGAATTCCTCTCTACTGAGAAAGGAGTGGATAGCACAATCAACTTCCCCATTGTCTTAGAAGAAGAGATTTTTGCTGATATGCCTGAAGAATTGTTTCAATACCATATGTCCTTAAAAGAGGTAGAAGAGATCAATGAAGATTTTTGTGAACAAGATTCTATGATTGAATTTTTTGTGCATCTATAGATTCAGAGCTTGCATCATCAAGGGTAGACAGTGTATTATTGATAGATCTGACCCCACCAATGCCCTATATAGTCAAGGAGTCTACCATTAAGGCTTCAAACACCACCAGAGATTAAGTAGCTTCCAGCATATATGAAGTACATGATCCTTGCAGGTGAACTGAACAAGTTTCCTATTATCATCAACTCCCAGCTGACTCAGGAATAAGAATCTCGTCTGCTCGAGGTTCAAGGAAGAAACTGCAAGGCATATGGCTGAAAAATTTCTGATCTCCATGGGATCAACCCTTCATTATTCTCCCATCATATCTATCTGAAAGAAGATAGCAAGCTATCCCGTGAAGACTAAATTCAAAACTCTGGGAGGTTGTTGTGAATGAGATTACAATGTGGTGTGATTCAGGCTTCATATATTCCATTTCTAGCATAAAATGGTGAGTCCCTTACATGTCATGCCAAAAAAATCAGGGATCACCATCGTGAAGAATGACTAAGGAGAGGAGGTCACAACCAGAGTTCCGACATCTTGGTATGTCTGTGTTTATTACATGCACTTGAATTTAGTGAGAAAGAATAATTTTTCTCACTTCCCTTTATCGACCAAATAGTTGAAAGATTGGCCGCGAAGGAGTATTTCAGCTTCTTGAATGGATACTATGGGTATAATCAGGTTGTAATAGCCCCATAAGACCAAGAAAAGACTACCATCACTTGTCCATTTGGAACATATACCTTCCATTGGTTGTCATTCATATTATGTAATGCTCATGCAACCTTTTAGAGGCGTATGTTGGCAGTTTTTGCAGATATGGTTGGTAGTTTTCTCGAGGTGTTTATGGATAATTTCTTGGTCTACAGTGACAGGTTCGATAAATACTTATCCTATCTCGACCGAGTTCCGAAAAGATGTTGTGAAGTCAACTTGGTGCTCTCATGGGAGAAGAGACAATTCATGGTAACCGATGGGATTATGCTAGGCCATGTCATCTCAAAAAGTGGCATGCAGGTCGATCTTGCAAAGGTGTAAGTCATTTCAAAGCAAGAGCCACCGATAAATTTCATGCAAGTCTGGTCCTTCCTTGGGCATATGGGTTTTTATCACTGATTCATAAAAGATTTCAGATGGATCACTCAGGCCCCTTGAGGATTCCTAGATAGAACTAGTTAAAAATATGTCGTGTCGTGTATTATCATTCGCTTAAAAAAATATCGTTTCGTTATAGGCGGGCAATCATAATCCGTCAAGAAAATTACCACAATTATTTAGTCAAATTTTTTATCACGTGGTTTTATGTTTATTTTACTTGGGCAAGTCCCAAGGTCGAACACAAGGAGGCAAAGGAACAACATAGAATTATGTCTATCAAAGTTCGTGCACGGTTTTCGAGGCGGCCTTTTTTTGTAATTTTTTTATGCAATTAAGGATGCAAAATATAATTTTAGCCTATTTTAGGGACTAAAATGTAAATTACATACAGACAATGTCCGAAAAAGATAAAACATGGATAAGATTATAATTACGATGAAATGAATGTAATGTATTCTTTTTTGGAATTTTTGGATGCAAGATGAATTTTTTATGAATTTTTAAATGAAAATGATGTCAATTTAAATATTTAATTATAATAAACAATAAACCTAATTATTTTCTATGAATAAAATTATCTAAGACCTATCACTAGGTGATTTATCTCAAAAAAATCCTAAAACTCAAAAATGCAACATATAATACCTATTAAAAATCAAATATTGAATTATGCAAAATGATTTTAATAGAGGCAAACTATGCATGCAAAGGTGATTCTTTTTGGGCACAATGTTATGTTGGACATGCGAGCCCACGGCGAGCCATTATGCAATAAATGTAATTGCACATATCATTCCCTGATCTGAAATGAAGAATAAATAGTTTGCATAATAGGTCCCTCTGTACAATTAGGGTTACGTACCATGGCCATCTTAATGATCATACAGCTGTTGATTCATTAAATAAATCATAGAGGTTGGTGCTTGGATGAATATCTAATGGGTTAGATAGAGGACTCATCAAGCACCGTCAAATGATTATTAAGAGATGATCTCCAGCCTGAGTAGGAGATGGCAATCCTTTCTCACATAGGTTGATATCTGACCGACCTCTTGATGCAGGTCCTCTGCATGAGAATAGTGATTCGGAGGTGTCAGATTAGTTAGGTCAATGGGTTGACTTAGCGAGATCGAGATAACCTAAGTCCTGTGTTGAATGCTGTCACAGCATAGGCACACATCCTCTGACCGGAGACAGATGTGTTACTATATGTCTGAGTGTGTACATTTGGCAGAACAGTACGTTGATGACCTAACCAAGGTCTATATATCGGTGAGCTGGTGTGCATATAAGGGCATATGAGTAATATGATCTCTCAAAGGGATCATACAGGTTCACTTATGAACCGGAAGACATGAGCTCACTCATGAGGTATTGGGACCGATCAAATTCCATGCATGGTCTTCGTGCTTTGGAAGCATGACAAGAATTTGAAGGTATGATATATGCTTTGGGAAAGCATATGATCGATACCAAATCCCAATGACCAAGATTGATAAACTTGGTGATCAAACCCTGAAGAAGACAGTATAAAATAGATCTTCATCTTCAGGTTGATCATTGGTCTTCCAGTATGCAGGATGTGCAGGTATTGGGAATACCTGAGGGTGATGTGATCATAAACGATTGTATAACCATGACGCTTCCAGTCCGAGGGAGTGATGAAACAGGTCTGTATTTTAGTGACTCCTCTCAGTAGAGAAGTAACTTAATCTTAGTCCAAATATTGGACATTGATCTGAATGTGATTCAGATGAAATGAGAAGATTAAGGATACGGATTTGATTTAATCAAGCATCTATGAGAGGTCCGTAGATCTGGATTTGAGATGAGATCTCAACATCCAAGTCACTATACATGGAACAATACAATCGCCCTGTCCTTATCTCCAAGTATCTGCGGAGAAGGCACATTATTCTTGAAGGAGTTCAAGAATAATTCCTGTGATGAATTTAACATCCAAGCAAGAAGATTTTGATGATTAAATAAGATTTAATTATCAAGTATAATATGAATAAGATTCATATTGTGAGAATGTGTCCAAGATAATTAAATGAGATTTAATTATCAAGTACAATATGAATAAGATTCATGTCGAGAGAATGATTGTCCAAGATAATTAAATGGTATTTAATTATCAAGGATAAGCAGATCGTGGAAAGTGATATCCAGAATATCTGGGTATATTATAAATGAGATTTATAATATATCAGAGAGAGAGAAATATTGTAAATAACATTTGTTAATTATTAATGTGGATTGAATCCATATTAGTTAATTAATTGGAATAATTTACAAATTAGTCTGGGATGTGAATATGATTCACATATTTTTCAATGGCATAATTGAAATATTCACAAATTAATTTGGAATTAATTTGGTGGATATTATTGCAATAATAATTATTGCAAATAATTAAGAAATAATAATATAAATAAAAGGAGACAAAACCACCTATAATCATAGGTGGTATCTCTTGATAAATTAATTTATGTTAATTAAATTTTGTTGATAATAATTCAACACATATTTAATTTAATATAAATTAATGTTGTTGGTTTTTAACCAACAACAATCATAGCCGTTGGATGGCTCTTGGATTACAATGACCGTTGGATCCATGAGAGCCATGGATTGAGATCCATTGGATCCCAAACTAATATATAAAGAGGGTAGCCTTAGCCCTTGAAAGACACACCAAGTAGATGCCTACTCTACTTCTCTCTCTCTCTCCCTCTCATTCTCGTGCTCTCTCTCTCTCCAAAGGGTGGCCAACCACCATTGTTGAGAAAGGAGAGAAGTTTTCGCCTTCGCCTTCGACGACTCGAGGATCTCCTTCTTCTTCGTGGCTACTTGCTATAGAGGAAGACGACGGATTTCGCTTGACGAAATCAGGGGATCTATTGCTTGGATCTTCATCGAGGATTGCGGGAGGGACGCGACTCATCATCGTGCCCGCAAGTGCGTTCTTCGTGGATCGGACTTGAGACAGGAGGATCTCTTGTTTGGGATCTCGCGATCACAACCACGCTTCAAAGGTATTCCTTATACTTTGTGGATTGATGAAACGATCCGAGAAGTGTTCTCGTGATCATATGGTTTCATCATTTGATTTAAAAATTTATAATTCCGCTGCACCTTGCGACTAGTACGACTAGTCGCCCCGATCGTATTCGATACGATCATCACGCTTCCGTGATGCGCTTGAGGATTCTCAACATCCTTCAAGTGGTATCAGATCCATAGGTCTAAAAAGGTTTTGGATATGATCCATGAACCATAGACGACTTGGGTTTGAAATGGTCGCGAAAAATTTTTGGCGCATTTGAATTTTCGCAACTCTGTCTAATTGATTTTTTCGGCATTGTTTGAATTGTTTAAACACGAAATATTCAATTGGATTTTGTTCCCCATTAAACTAGACAACCATAGGACTTGAGTTTACTAAATTTGGATTTAATTTGCTCAAGATATGGCCTTTTGAATATGCATGTATTCACAGTTGCGGGAACTGCAAGATAGAACGTGATTAATTTGTTAATTACGGTTTTGTAACGCCTCGAAATACGTGAAATATCACTTAGATTCTGTTATAAATCAAGTTGGAAATGTTAGGGCATTAATTTCACGAATTTTGGATTTAAATTGATCAAGATAAGTTAATTTTAGTGATAAGGGGTCACTGCTGGAAATTGACATTTTTTTGATCTGAACCTTGTGATAGTCATTCAAATAAATGTTGATGAAAATTAATTGTTATATTTCTGAAATTGGTTATTGATAAATATTTGTGGAATATTTAAAGATGATAATCAATTCCTTGAATGATATCCCACTAAACCATAATGATAAGATAGTTGATCTTGACCATTGGTTAATTTGAAATCATCAACAAATATTGTTTTCATGAAAAACCCTAGGTCATCCTACAATAGTTGTAGGACAACTTTTACATGCAAAACCTCTTGCTTGAATAGGATTGGGGATTTGTTTAGCAAATCTCCTTATAATATAATCAAAAAGGTTTTGATGTATATTATATGGTATAATTTTGGTTGAAAGACCGATGAGCATCTCAAAGTACATGATGATCTATCTGGCATTATCCTTTCCTGAGGTGGATATGGTGTCTAGTCGGAGATCGCTGGGGTAGCGGGTTGCAACGTATGTGGTCCGTCCCACTCTCGCCGGTACTGGCCATGACAGCGGGTAGGGATTGGATAATGCCGGAGAAATCAAAGTGTATTTCTAATTATTAAAATTCGAAATAATACATACGTTGAGATTATACCTACTATTCAAGCAAAGAATTCAAAGATTGTTGATTGATAATAGGATTGATGATTGATTTAATGTGGTTAAATTAATTATATCCTATGAAACACTCTATTATGAATAGATGTGTATTTCCCTTGGAAGAATTAATTATGTGAATATCATTCAGGATAATTAATTGCAATTTGAATAAGAGGTGGAGGATCACATAAGTGACATCCATGGTTTCCCGTCAAGGCAAAGAATTTCGTCGCCAAAAGTTGTATATAGGAGACGCCTATCCGAAGTGACAGATCCTATATACAATTATTTGGATCGGGTTCTTTGCTTCTCGAAAGAGTAAGGCCGTATACGTAGTGACCCCAATATTGGGTCCTCATATTATTGGGGCGATATTGGATTGCGTATAGCAAGTTTTAAGCATGTTGACGGTTGGTTCAATTAGCAACGGGTCAACATCATCTTAGGCGTGGTGGGCCCGGGTGTTAAAGACCGAATTGCGAAATGCAAGTTGGACTTGCAAGGCGGAATGTGTTCCCGCTTCTCTTTATTCGAGTCACAGGTTCTCATATTATTGGGATGTGATAAAGATAGAGAGGAGATCCCAGATATTGCTTGAGATATAGTGGTAAGTATATCTCTTACTTTGAAAGACGATTAGGGAATAATCTTTCATAGTAGACATTGCAAGACAAATTTGTTTTAAAATTCTTAAATCAAAGTAAAATATGTATATATAATATATATACCCTTATGCAAATTTCTTATTTCAGATAATCCTTCATTAAACCCACTCAATGTTATACTTAATAATAACCAGTAAAATATCATGGATTGATCCAGATATTGTACTTGCAATTGGACACATAATGTATGTGGTTTCAATGTGCAAGTTTCCTCAACATAACGAGGAATGACGATTAAATAAGACAATGAGACATCACCTTAGGGTTTGTATGTCTCTATGGTCTTGATCTTTCATCGAGTGTACTTTGGAAGTGACATGTCGATGGTGATCGTAATTGTCGAATAATCCTTATAAAATCTAAGAAGATGTTCTGGCATACATATGTGCTCTAAACATTTAATCATGAATGACATGGTTCTCTGCATTATGCAGAATGGTGGCTCGAATGAGATGATGTATTCAAAATATTTGAATACCTACCTGAACTAATGTTTTAGGAGTCTAGATGGATGTAGACATGATGAGTGTCATCATTCTACTGTCTACTCTAGTCATTCATGAAGCTTCATAATACTCATATTATATGAATTTAATGTATAAATGTTGAAATGCTCTTACATTGAATTCTTTTGAATTTAACATGAGAGACCCTTAGTCTTGAACAATGGTTGTTTATAGATGAAGAGAGCACAGTGGAAGCGTGGGTCGGACCCATGTGAGAAGGAAAGTCAAAGAGTTGATTGTACTTCTGTGACTTCCATATGACATCCAAAGAGTTGGATGAATGCCTATACTGCAATAACTTGATGTGTTGATAGTATGACTATCAAGCCTGTCTAGAATCCTTAGAGAAGGACTCAGATAGTGCATCATAATAATCTATATCTACATTTGATCACTTGACTTGCTTATTTGATAAGATAAAGTCTGATAATTGTATCTCAATCTTCTAACAACACATGCAATGTGTTGCACATGTTTTAGAAGACTGGAAAAAAAATTGATCTTAAGGTTTATAGTTATCCACATTGATATTTATGCAATTGTTGCAGCAATCTCTGTTGGATTGATATACTTCTTAATTTCAGTGGGAGAGCCTTAGTCTTAGAGAATGTCTCTATGACCTAGATATTAGAATACACTCATTGTTTGTTTCTAAATGTTGGAAATAAACATGAATTCTGGAATAAACCTACCATAAAGAGTTTTGATGGATATATTTTAGATAATAATCTAGCATCTGGTGGACTCCACTAAATTAGAAATTTAATGAATGGTTCATTGAGATTTCTAATACTGAAAGTTAAACCTTATAACATCAATAGGAGGATAAAGATCATTTGACAATGATTTAGCGTCAAGTTTTGGATATATGTCTGCTGATGAGATAAATAGACTAGTAAGATATGAAACTTTAGAATGTCTAAAATTTCAAATCTTACATACTTGTGAATATTGTATTCAGAGTAAATGTCCAATACACCCTTTTTTTGGGAAGGGTGTAAGATGTCAAGGTATTCGAGATCTCATACATATTGATGTATGTGAATCATCTATATCATAGCGAACATTGTGGATATGTGATATCTATTGATGATCATGTATGATATGAGATTTCTTCTCTTCACCTGAGAAACCTTTGAAATATTCAAAGATCTCGTAATTT
Organism: Ottelia alismoides; assembly: GCA_037367405.1. Taxonomy (NCBI): domain Eukaryota; kingdom Viridiplantae; phylum Streptophyta; class Magnoliopsida; order Alismatales; family Hydrocharitaceae; genus Ottelia; species Ottelia alismoides. The sequence goes on along the minus strand of JAZKJV010007811.1, from coordinate 720,337 downwards.
TGGTTTAGAACCAAAGTTTGTAGGAAGATTAAATGAATTTGATCTAACCAAGGTAGCAAGTACCTATTAGATGAATTCAAAGAATATCTTATGGAGATTTGAATATCATTTCTATCTCAATCCTCCTGACACACCTAAACTCAATGGAGTTGTAGGAAGATACAATTAGATCGTCTGTGACATGATTTGATCAATGATGAATTTTACATAATTATACCTTAGTTTCTAGGTATATATGTGTAGTAGAGACTACAATATATATATCCTTAATAAGTTTCCATGCATGTAAGCTGGAATCTAGCACTTGAGAGTGCTACTTCATTAGAAAAATAAAGGATGGCATTGGATACCTACTTTATGACCTTGAGATTCTTAAAATATCTCATCTTTGAGAATATGATTTTTATAGGATGACTCTCTTGAGAATCAAGATGAAAATGAAGTAAAGGAACTCATTTAATCTTGAGAAGATAATGAGGCTCCAGAAATCAGAAACTAAAAGGGACAATTAAAGATGAAACACTAATACTTCTTCAAATGAGTTTGAAGATGTACTCCATGTGTCAGTTAAGTCTGACAATGATCGAACTTCATGTGATGAAGCTTCTGAGGATCATGACATGGAAAGATGGATATTAGCAATAAAGGTCTAAGGTAGACTTCATATACAAGTGTTGTATATGGACCCTCGAGGATCCACCTATAAGGGTTAGACCCATTAAGGTGTAAATGGATCTTCAATAGAAAGAGGGAACCTGATGAGCAGGTAGAGACCTTCAAAGCACGGTTCGTAGCCATGAGCTACACACCGAAGAGAAGACATCGATTGCGATGTGGCTTTCTTTTCAGTGATCATGCTTAAACCCATCAGAATATTGCTAACCCTAGCTACACAATTTGACTATGGCATCTTCAAGATGTGAGTCAAGATTGTATTCCTCTATGAATACCTGTTTGAGGATATTCACATGAAGTAGCCCCAGGGCTTCATTGTTGAGGAATGCAAGATGTGCTGGTTAAAGAACTCCATCTTTGTACTCAAATAAGCTTATTGTCGTTGGAACATAAGATTTGATGAAATTATAATTGTTATAATTTCAAATAGAATCTTGATTAACCATGTGAAGCTTAGTGGGAGTGCCATTGTGTTCATCGTGCTAAATGTAGATAATATCCTAATCATTTGGAATGATATAAGGATGATAATAAGTGTTTTGTGATCTGGTTATTCCATACCTTGATATATGATCTCAAAGATGCCTCTTAGATCTTAGTTTTGAAGGTGTTCAGAAGCAAAGAAAAGAGGGTATTGGGACTATCACATTTGTAGTACACCTTGGACATGTTCCATTTTCTGGAAATTCCACGAAAGGCTTTCTTACCTTTAAGATTTGGTACTGACCTATTTAAGGGATATCACCTCAAAGAGTTGAGGAAGTGAATGCTAAAACTGGTTGCCCTTTTGTGCATCAGTTACGAAAAGCTGAAAGTAAGCTAGATGTGTACAAAAGCCAGATATCTGCCATGCAGTGGGAGTGGTAAACTGATACTAATCCTACTATGGAGATAGAACACTTAATTGCAGTAATAACAATATCTTCAAAGATGATAAGGCTTTATAGATAGTGATCTCTAAGCCTTATCTTTAAGAAATTAAGACTTTTAGATGGAGATCTAAAAGGTCTTAACTACGAATACCTTAGGAGATAGAGATCTCCAGGGATAAGGGTATTCTAATATGGACAATAGAAATTTACATGCTGGACATAATAATATTTCTTTGAGTTGTAGTATCAAGGATACTATGACTGACAAGATTGAGTATTGGTTGCATTAAATGCAACATTCGCATTAGATGCGAGCACTGTTACTGGGGATATGCAAGTGTCTTAAAAGGACTTGGCATAGTCTCGCGGGAACAGAGTGACTGATCAGCTTACCTAGCTATTTTCTAAATAGCATATGATTGTCACATGAGAGTGGGTATAAATGATTAGCCCATTAATGGCTCTTTGGGCTAGTGGAGATTGTTGGACATGCGAGCCCACGACGAGCCATTATGCAATAAATGTTATTGCACATATCATTCCCTGATCTGAAATGAAGAATAAATAGTTTGCATAATAGGTCCCTCTATACAATTAGGGTTATGTACCATGGCCATCTTAATGATCATACAGCTGTTGATTCATTAAATGAATCATAGAGGCTGGTGCTTGGATGAATATCTAATGGGTTAGATAGAGGACTCATCAAGCACCGTCAAATGATTATTAAGAGATGATCTCCAGCCTGAGTAGGAGATGGCAATCCTTTCTCACATATGTTGATATCTGACGGACCTCTTGATGCAGGTCCTCTGCATGGGAATAGTGATTCAGAGGTGTCAGATTAGTTAGGTCAATGGGTTGACTTAGTGAGATCGAGATAACCTAAGTCCTATGTTGAATGCTGTCACAGCATAGGCACACATCCTCTGACCGGAGACCAGATGTGTTACTATATGTCTGAGTGTGTACATTTGGCAGACTAGTAGGTTGATGACCTAACCAAGGTCTATATATCGGCGAGCTGGTGTGCATATAAGGCATATGAGTAATATGATCTCTCAAAGGGATCATACAGGTTCACTTATGAACCGGAAGACATGAGCTCACTCATGAGGTATTGGGACCGATCAAATTCCATGCATGGTCGTCGTGCTTTGGAAGCATGACAAGAATTTGAAGGTATGATATATGCTTTGGGAAAGCATATGATCGATACCAAATCCCAATGACCAAGATTGAGAAACTTGGTGATCAAACCCTGAAGAAGACAGTATAAAATAGATCTTCATCTTCAGGTTGATCATTGGTCTTCCAGTATGCAGGATGTGCAGGTATTGGGAATACCTGAGGGTGATGTGATCATAAACGATTGTATAACCATGACGCTTCCAGTCCGAGGGAGTGATGAAACAGATCTGGATTTTAGTGACTCCTCTCAGTAGAGAAGTGACTTGATCTTAGTCCAAATATTGGACATTGATCTGAATGTGATTCAGATGCAATGAGAAGATTAAGGATACGGACTTGATTTAATCAAGCATCTATGAGAGGTCTGTTAGATCTGGATTTTAGATGAGATCTCAACATCCAAGTCACTATACATGGAACAATACAATCTCCCTTGTACTTATCTCCAAGTATCTGCGGAGAAGGCACATTATTCTTGAAGGAGTTCAAGAATAATTCCTGTGATGAATTTAATATCCAAGCAAGAAGATTTTGATGATTAAATAAGATTTAATTATCAAGTATAATATGAATAAGATTCATATTGTGAGAATGTGTCCAAGATAATTAAATGAGATTTAATTATCAAGTACAATATTAATAAGATTCATGTTGAGAGAATGATTGTCCAAGATAATTAAATGGTATTTAATTATCAAGGATAAGCAGATCGTGGATAGTGATATCCAGAATATGTGCGTATATTATAAATGAGATTTATAATATATCAGAGAGAGAAATATTGTAAATAACATTTGTTAATTATTAATGTGGATTGAATCCATATTAGTTAATTAATTGGAAATGTAATTTACAAATTAGTTTGGGATGTGAATATGATTCACATATTTTTCATTGGCATGATTGAAATATTCACAAATTAATTTGGAATTAATTTGGTCGATATTATTGCAATAATAATTATTGCAAATAATTAAGAAATAATAATATAAATAAAAGGAGACAAAAGCACCTATAATCATAGGTGGCGTCACCTATGACTTAGTCATAGGTGACGCCTCCTCGATTTTAGGAGGGGTTGTTGTCTCCTCTTATTTGTTGACTTATTACCTCTTGATAAATTAATTTATGTTAATTAAATTTTGTTGATAATAATTCAACACATATTTAATTTAATATAAATTAATGTTGTTGGCTTTTAACCAACAACAATCATAGCCGTTGGATGGCACTTGGATTACAATGACCATTGGATCCATGAAAGCCATGGATTGAGATCCATTGGATCCCAAACTAATATATAAAGAGGGTAGCCTTAGCCCTTGAAAGACACACCAAGTAGACGCCTACTCTACTTCTCTCTCTCTCTCCCTCTCATTCTCGTGCTCTCTCTCTCTCTCCAAAGGGTGGCCGACCACCATTGTTGAGAAAGGAGAGAAGTTTTCGCCTTCGCCTTCGACGACTCGAGGATCTCCTTCTTCTTTGTGGCTACTTGCTATAGAGGAAGACGACGGATTTTGGTTGACGAAATCAGGGGATCTATTGCTTGGATCTTCATCGAGGATTGCGGGAGGGACGCGACTCATCATCGTGCCCGCAAGTACGTTCTTCGTGGATCAGACTTGAGACAGGAGGATCTCTTGTTTGGGATCTCGCGATCACAACCACGCTTCAAAGGGATTCCTTATACTTTGTGGATTGATGAAACGATCTGAGAAGTGTTCTCATGATCATGTGGTTTCATCATTTGATTTAAAAATTTTAAATTCCACTACACCTTGCGACTAGTATAACTAGTCGCCCCGATCGTATTCGATATGATCATCACGCTTCCGTGATGCGCTTGAGGATTCTCAACATCCTTCATGTTAAACATAATTAATTGAAAAATCCTTGATTTTTCGGGAATTTTTAGAGCAACAATTAACTAATTATAAAAATCAGAGCACAAAATGGGCAAAGTATGCAATTTTCCACAAAATAATTAATTATTAATTAACCATTGATCACAAAAATGTCCACAATATGTCAAGATGTAGAGAATTAAATGTGGAACATAATGTTATTTTTAGGTAATAGAAATATGCAATGTAGCAGTGCAAAATAAAAAGAGAATACAATGGTCTTTCTACAGTATATAAAATAAGTACAAATAAAATAAAAATGCATAGGACTACTATGTAATTACCTTAAATATGGGGAGATGTTTGTAAAATTCCCAAGGGGCACGTGCTGTGTACGTGCCCTTGGAATGGGGGGACTGGTGCACAATATGAAGTTCTGGGAGGGGTGCCTTATGCAATTTACCCCCCTTTCACGTGAGTGTCACGTGCGGGGGATGTCTTCTTAAATGAGGCACACTAAAAGGGGGGCTTCTGCAAAAGTTCCCGCCCGTCACGTGCCTCTCACGTGGGGAGGGCCTCGGGCCCACCGCCCAGCGGTGGCTTGCGAGAGGTGGAGGAGGGGGCCGGTGTTGTGGAGGACCGACGAAGCTTCTACGCCCGGTGGTCGTCGAGAGCTCGGCCAAGGTGGAGGAGGCCAAGCTGCTGCTGGGCGGTGAAGACGACGGTTGTTGGCACTGCTCCTGGGGGTGAGGGCGTCGGAGATGGTGTTGGTGATCGATGATGCAGATGACGCCGGAGGTAGCTTGAGCATGCCTGGAGATGAAGATGTCGGAGGCGGAGGTCGTTGACGTTGAAGACGAAGGCGGAGGTTATCGATGAAGAACCGTGTGGTGGCTAGACGAAGCTTGGAGCAAAGCAGAGACGGCGAGGTGGGTCACCATGGGCTACAATGAGGGAAAGATCCTCGGATCTCGCTGATGAGAGAACAAGGGGGCGCTGTCACTACCCTCCTCGGATCTTGGCTTGAATCGGCGGATGGATTCATGATCGAAGGCGGCGTATTTTTTATAGGTTGTGGGTTGTCGTTGGAGATGGAAAGGGGATGACGAGATTTGATTGGAGCTTTTATGGAAGGTTGACGGCAATCGGATGAGGGATTTGATGGGATCGGATAAGAGGAGCTTTGAGACGAGGTTTGATGGTCAGAGTGCGTTTGTGAGGATCAGAGATGGGCGAGATCAGTGGCGAGATTTGCGGGGCGGCGGGCGATGACATTTTAGGAAAGGGGGGACTTGAATACGATGAACAGTGGTCGTACGATCGGTCGAGATCGGACGGCCACAATGGCGATACGAGGCGACCGATGGACGAAGGTGTAGGGCACATTCGCGGGAGGAACATGTTACGCACGTGCGACATTTTATTTTTTTTTTTTATAAAAAATGAATTAATAAAAATCCCAAAAAAAGGCTGACATGTGGCGGCTCCAGGAGCTGCCACGTGTCAACACCACAAAATCGGAAAATAATAACTTAAAAAAGTACAAAATAAATAACAAATGGCCTTAGATCGAAAATGTTTCTTCACAAAAATTGCTCGTCTCGATGAGATCTACAACTTTCATGGGGACACCAAAACCAAAATCGATCAATTGCACAAAGTGATATTTTTGGGGTACCCTTTGTACATAGAATACCATGATTTTTTGGTTTTATAATTTTTTGTCATTTTTAAACCAGATAAAAATCCAAAAAAATGATAAAATCAAAGATAAATATTTACACATTAATTTGATTTTTTTTGGATTTTTATTAATTAAGAAAAAGTAGAAATAAAATAGAACACGAAAACGACCAATTTTGTATAGACAGTTAGTGAAGACTTGGACCTGGTTAATTTCTTTTATTTCAAGCTCAATTTTATTTGGATTTTCATGTATTTTAGTAAAACATTCATCAAAGAATGCAAATAAAAAGAAATAAAATAAAATAGGTTAATTATGTACATAAAATAATAGGTCAAAATCAGTTAAAATACAAAATGTACAAAAGAGGCCCAAAACCCAACTTTCACATATAAGCTCTGATTCACTTGAACTTGGTCTTGTTTTAAAGGTAATTGAATGTACATTAGTTCAAAAGTGAGTAGGATCAAAACAGACACTGGATGGGGAAGATATGAGGGTTTTAGTTCGGGAATCCTAGAACTAGGGTTTGGATTTTTGGTCAACTTATTTTGGTTAATGATTTTTTTTGTATTTTTCATTTATTCTTGTTAGTGATATGTACACAATGGAGGTGGTTTTGGGTCATTCAGAGTTAGCATGAATTTAAAAATCGGGGAAGTTAGGCTATTTACAGGTTAATTTTAGCTGTGATTTTTGGCTTCTTATTTTGTGCAGAAATAATGGATAAAATGCAATTCTTATCAAAACATGAATGAATGCTAATTATGTTGAATAAATGAAGAAATGCTGATGATTTTGAGGTTTGAGCTTAATTAATGAGATTTAGAGTGATTAATCCGAGATTCATCATCCCCCTATACTCAAACTATGCTCATCCCTGAGCATCAAAAAAATGCCATGAGGTGAAATTAGATTGGTTTCCATACCAAGACCATGAGCTGAAGGTGAAAATGAAACTAGACTCAGCCTTTGGATTATTAGTTTTGCGGAACTTCTGTAGACTTAGAATTTTAAAATCAACAGCCTTCAAGTTCTACACATCATTGTCAAATTTTCGGCTCAGAAGTCATCTTAGATAAATCCTCTTCCCAAAGCATACCCAATGAACATTGAATAATCGTCTCATGTGTGTGGAAGGTTTTAGCTCTTCCCATCCAGAGTGCCAGACTACCATTCAAACCACCTCTCCAGTAACTCATCCTCGGGGAGTCAGGTATTTCCTTCTAAGGTTTGTCGCGATGTGTTCACAATCGAATTGGGGGAGGTTAGAAGAAGGAGAAAAGAACTGGAGGGTGGCCAGTGTAGTCACCTTTCCTTATGAAGCTGGACAGCGTAGCCGAGTCTCCACCAAGATCTGCAGGTTTTCTTGAAACTTGGACATTTTTGGTCAGATATTTATTTGGTAGTGGTTTCTTTGTATTTGGATTTTTGGTGATTCTGCTTGGATCTTGTTGTGCCCCTGCGGATGTAGAATCTTTTTTCCCGTACATGTTTTGGGGTCTTAGAAAAAATTGTGCCTAGCCATCCATCCCTTTTCCGAAGCTTTATTTCAAGCCGTACTCCGGTCTTTAGATTTCCATGCTACCAGAAAAGAGACTCACACAATCTTCCAACACCTCGTCTGAGTTGAGCTAAGTGCATAGTGCGAGAGTACACATTAATTCCCTATTCAAGAGTTGTTCCCAGAATGAAGCGACCTGTTTAGTAACTAAGAGTCAAACGTTGAGTCAAATGTTGCACATTGTCATATGGAACTCAAAGAATTAAGTCAAAGACTTGAAGATTCTAAAATCCTATTTCTCGGTGAAGATCCCCTGAAAATTAGGCGGATTAAGGTCAAGTCCATATCACTCTTGGTTTCTACTCATAACTCGGTTCAGAACCCAAAGACTTTTCATAGATGCAAATGAATGTGATGTTGGATGAAGTGCAGGTGTGTGAAATGAAGACACTTTTTTTTTCTTTTGTGATTTTTTTGATTTTTTATGCTAGGGATTTTTTAAGCTTTTTTTATGCAAACAGAAATAAGAAGCCATTTTTTTCAAAAATTTTGGGTTGGACATAGTCAATGTTAGTACAAAAACTCTTTTTCTTTTGTTTTTGTTTTTTTTGTTTTTTTTTTCAATTTAGTTACCCACCCCATAAATACATATAGACCTACGTGAAAGCATGAGATATGGATAAAATATATACAAGGTATATATACAGACCCCCCTATACTTAGCGATTGTTGTGTCCTCAGAGCACACAAAGCGTAAAGAAGACATAGCTCAGGCTAAGCGTAAGAGACTGAAAAAGAAAAAGAACAAGAAAAAGAAAAAGAAAGAGATACATCAGTCTGCCCCCCTATACTTAGGTTGTGAACAGTGTAAGTATAGAAGGAGAGCAGGAAAAAAATGAGGTGGTCAGGATATGTGAATGAGGAGAGTATATATATATGGGCATCAGTTCCCCCTATAATTAGGCTCCGGTCAACCGAAGTACAGAAGAAGGGTGGAATTGGAATGATCGTGAGTTGGGAAGGATGGTATATACAGATGGCATTGGTCCCCCACATACTTAGGCCTTGGCCTAAGTAGAGGAAGAAGATGTACAAGGGGACCGATGTGGTCGGGAGGGATGGTGGGTAGCCGATGATTATGGCGGTTTTTGGCTGATCTTTTTGTGAGCCTAAGGTGGGAGATTGTAATGACGATACGGAGATGAAGCGGATGATTCCCAACTATTATGAGTATTATCTTTGGAGAAATCATGACGGATAGTAGATGAAGCGTATTTGTCATATGAAAGGTAGCCATCATCAGAGTTATCCTCAGAGGAATAGTATTTGAAAGTGGACACACTCCATATATTCTTGTATTTTTGTTTCTTTAGTTGTTTCATCAGAATTCGTTCCTTCTTGCGATCAAGCAGCTTGTCCTCGGATGAATAATCTGAAGGACCGGTCTCAGTCAACTCATAAGAAATAATTCTGGTGTATTTGATGAGAGTAGGAGCATCGACTTTTAATGAATAATAGTGAGGAACAGGTGTCGTCCAACGGGAGTCGAATTTTGGATCCTTGCAAAGATATGGTTTTAGAACAGCTGAACAGACTTCACTCATATAGATTACCTTTTCTGGACCTGATGAAGGATCATCAAATGATTCCTCTTCCAGACGGTCAAGCGTGACTTTCTTTTTAGATGAAGGAGTAGTCATTTTGTTTTGCGAGGCTGTTGAGTCTCCAGATGAATAACCATTTCAATACTTCTCCTCGGTTGGTGTTCGTCTCGCATGTTTGTTCTTAGTCTTCTTAATGCTGATGTACTCTTGATTTGGGAAGTTTTGGTCAAGGTATTTAGAGTAGGTTGCCCCTGTGTGCGACTATGCATATGTCTCAGGATCATATAAGAAACATTCCTCTATTGTGAGATCTGTAGGAATTGAAATATTGGGGAGAGTGTCTGCATGATCGTTCTCAACTAATTTGATGTTTGAGCATTCCCGTTAGGTTGACCATGCATAATTCTCCAGATCATATGCATGGTGAGAGCAGCTAGGATTGGAGCAGGGGGAGAGTCTCTAAACCAATAATCTCATCAACAATTGCTATCTCTAATGTGGCAATGCGGTAGGGCTCTTCTACCGCTTCATGGTTACGGTTGTCAAAGTCTTTATTGGTTGCCTCAGTTCCTCAAAGTCTCGATGAGATCGAAGTGCTTCCAATGCTGTAAAATTGATTTCCTGAGTCATACACTCAATAATTGCCTTAACCAATGCTAAGAATGGCTTTCCGAGGATAATTGGAGACTGGGTGAATTTTCCTTGATGCTAAATATCAATAATCGTGAATTCCACTTTCAGCAGAGCACCTTGGAATGTAATGATGATAGAAATGTTTCCTCTCGGTCGCTTTATCGATAGGTCAGCCAATTGAATAATCTCTCGTATTCTCCTGATCGGTCCGAGTTTGAGTTCGTGAAATATAGAGGTCGGGAGGATAATGATCTGAATCGTCATCAATTCGAACATGGGTGAAAATTGTGTATTTAATTCTAAAGTCAAATCTGTGCAACGCTTCACTATGTGGCTCTTGGTTTTTCTCCTCAACACCAAGGAGGAGGCCATTGACATGATATGTCTTTCAATCTTTGTTCTAATTCTGCCCAACCTTTTCATCATTAATTTGTCCATTACAAATCCTTTAAGGTCGGGAAAGTGTTCAATGGCCTTTATAAAGGGAAGTTCAAAAATCAATCTTTTCACTAGTGCTTCCCGTAAAGCATGATCCAAATTCTTCATATCTTCTTCAGTTTCAATTTTTATGTAATTTTCTAGATTTTTGATTTTTTGGGTGTTTTTTAATATTCCAATTTTTGGTATTTTCTATGTGGTGTAGTGATGTGGTGTCTTCCGTAGATGAGAAGGGGCTTTGATGTTCCGAGTAAGAGTCGGAGGGGTAGTCATTCCTAGGGGAGTAATATGCAGAAGAGCTGCTGTCAGAATCGTCCCTACGTTTCTGAGTATCCTCAAAATTATCAACATGAGATCCAATCTTTTCCTCATCCATTTTTATGTCTGAGCTACTAGAAAGTGAAATTAATCGGTCGGTAAATTTTTTAAATCTATCCTCCATTAATTAGAATCTCTTATTTATCCTCGAAATATAACCTCAAAATTATGTTCATGATCAATCATGGGAGCAGTCGGTGTGTGTTTTTGCATTTGAGATTCAATAATTTCATCTTCCATTTTCTTGTATGTGCTGAGAGAAGAGTTTCTTGGAATATCTGATATGTGATTATTATTTTCTGAAAATTTCTCCTCAAAAATTAAGGAATGAGGCTGCTTAGTGGAAGGATTTTGCAGGAATGTGTAGGTCTCATACTCAGCATGCAGTGACACAGGCATGCAATGCTGGTTGGAGTAGAGTCTACTTCCATGGTCATGATTGATCGTATCCTCGAATAATGGAGTCATATAGGGTACGTGTGTGTCGATATCATCCATTTGGTCCTCTGTATTGTAGGTTGGTCGAAGGAGTGGTATTTAGGTTGGTCAATAGGGATTTGATCATCATGGTTAATCCAATGATGATGATCATTAAGTACGGGTCTCTCCATATGGGTTTGGTTTCTCTGCCATTCATGAGATTTAAAAGTGATTTTATCTTGAAATGGTTCATTCGTTTCAGTGATAAACTTAGAATACGATGGTTCAATCCATGATGGATATTGGTCATGTGTAGTTGAATGATTTGGGGAGGAAATCAATGAGGGGGCCAAATTCATCCGCGAATGAAAGTCTCCAGCAAATGTTGGACAATTTTTGAAAGAAGGGGGTTCAGTCGATTTGTGCCTAACCGAGACAAATTCATTTTCAAAATATAGATCATATGGGTGCTCAGACCATTGTCCTGTGTTTGTCAAAGGCTGTTGATGATAATCAATCGTCATGCTTGATCTCGGTGCGATTGCACGGGATAGTCAAAAGAAATTTTATTAAATGTACGGCTTTTGATCTTCGAAATCGGTTTACGCATACCAATGCAAACACAAATCAAACCCCAGGTTCACCAACTCACACAATGAAGCCGTAAGAGTTCGGCTATTATCTTTTCAAATTTTAATTGGTGATCAGACAATCTTGGAAAGAATTTTGCAAGCAGTTAGGTGCTAGAAATTTTCCTACTGATTGACCCGAATTCTTACGACTAGTTGCACCTACTTTCAACCAGTATGGGAGTAAGTACGGACGGTAGAACGGCTACCCTTTACTTGGTGACATAGCATTACACAGTGTCCTCTAAACCAACCACACTGCTAAGGAAATCTGGAACGTTTACCGGCTACCCGTAGATCCTCACTGAGAAGTAGCTAATCGTTTTTGATAGAATCAGTCGTTAATATGAAAATCCGGGTTTGGGCTCTAGCCTTAAGTGGCGCCTCTCGCTCACTCAGAAAAATAAAAGAATCCAAGGTTGGGGTTGCTCTCCCGTAATAATTCTTGGTTTCATGAGTTGTTTATAGTCGGTTATATTTAGTAGTCCCAATTTTAATTAGGCGGTCACTGAAGAATTAAATAAGCACAAAAGCACGTCTACCGTCCAGTCCCAATTTCATTTAAAATTATGTGATAAACCAAGATAGGGAAATTTGGGAAAAACCGATGCACGTGAAAACAATGATGTATGCTCAGTTAGAAGACTTACAGTGAATTCTCGCAATCTCCATGTGGGATGCAATGCAGAATTGAAAGATTATTCTAAATGAATGCAAGCCGATGAAAAACCACACCTAGCAGAAAGTTCTATTAGCAAGGAAGAATTGAGTTGAATTTGGCTAAATTCAACGATCTAATGTGCATCTCAATTAAAATGAAGTGTGTCCTTAGATCCTACGGGCACAATCAAAAATTAAAATGCTTTAAGAGCCGTAAGTGCATGTTCATCCTAAGCGCCACTCAAGTCGGGCCCCACCCTAACCGGAGAGTGAAACAGGCCACGACACACCACAAAAATAGTTCAAGGTCTTTTACACACGCGAGAGTCCAAACGGACACCGCTAGAAATAAGCAATTAATTCCAGAAATCTAAAAACTGCAGAAATTAAAAGCCTAGACTCTACACTCTCTCATGACCTAACTCGATCTTAAATTATTGCGGCTTTTCGAAAGTCGGTGGAGATGCGTTGGTTCTTGAAAAACCGCTCCACGTACGCCAGATACCACACAAAAAAAGAGAGATGGTGTAAGAGATTGACTCAAAAATAAATCAAAAATAAAATAAGAATAATAAATGCTGAAAATAAAATAAATGCAAGAAAAAAATACGGAATTTACGGTGAAAAATTCGAGGGTCAGACTACCCGAATGCGGAAAATCAAACAAAAATTTTCAGACAAAAACCTATGTTGTTTGCCTCCCGACAACGTCACCATCTGACGATTCCTAGATTGCACTAGTTAAAAATATATCGTGTCGTGTATTATCGTTCGCTTAAAAAATGTCATTTCGTTGTAGGCAGGGAATCAGAATTGGTGAAGAAAATAACCACAATTAGTCAATTTTTTTATCGCGTGGTTTTATGTTTAATTTACTTAGGCAAGTCCCAAGGTCGAATACAAGGAGGCAAATGAACCACCTAGAATTATGTCTATCAAAGTACGTATGCATTTTTCGAGGTGGACTTTTTTTGTAATTTGTTTATGCAAGTAAGTATGCAAAATACAATTTTATCCTATTTTAGGGACTAAAATGTAAATTACGCTCAAACAATGTTCGAAAAATATGAAACTTGGATAAGATGATAATTACGATGAAATGAATGCACTTTAATGTTTTTTGAAATTTTTGGATGCAAGATGATTTTTTTATGATTTTTTAAATGAAAATGATGTGAATTTCATATTTATTTATAATAAATATTAAATCTAATTATTTTCAAGGGATAAAATAATCTAAGATCTATCAATAGATGATTGATCTCAGAAAAATTTTAAATCTCCAAAATATGGGATTTAATACATATTAAAAATCAAATATTGAATTATGCAAAATGATTTTTACAAGGCAAACTAAGCATGCAAAGGTAATTCCTTTTGGGCACAATGTTAAACACAATTAATTCAATAATCCATGATTTTTCGAGAATTTTTAGAGCAACTGTTAATTAATTATAAAAATCATAGCACAAAATGGGCAAAGTATGCAATTTTCCACAAAATAATTAATTATCAATTTACCATTGATCACAAAAATGTCCACAATATGTCAAGATGTAGAGAATTAAATGCAGAACAAAATGCTATTTTTGGATAATAGAAATATGCAATGCAGCAGTTCAAAATAAAAAGAGAATACAAGGGTCTTTCTGTAATATATAAAATAAGTTAAAATAAAACAAAAATGCAAAGGACTACTATGTAAGTATCGTAAGTATGGAGGATGTTTGCAAAATTCCCAAGGGCACGTGCAGCGAACGTGCCCTTGGAATGGGGGGACTGGTGTGCAATATGATGTTCTGGGAGGGGCGCCTGATGAATACCCATTAATCACTCTTTATTCTTTTATTTTAGCTACAAAACCTTTGCCAAACACATGTATATCTCTATAAATAATAATAATTAGCAAGTTGCATGCATTGTGTAAAATATAATAATTAGCATGTTTTTGTGCATAAATAAAAGAATAAAGAAACAAAGGAAAAAGAGGGAGATATTTAGAATAAATATTGAGCGACCTAATCCCAAGGGAGGACTCAGCATGGGCCTGACCGCATAAAAGCCAAAGTAGAAAGAGATAAGGAAGCTCATGTGTGTACATATCTACCTATAAATAAATAAAAATATTTTCCTCTAAATAAAAATAAAAATGGGTTTTGTTTATATGTATATATTTGTAAATACAAAATCAAAATAAAAATGAGAAAATTAAAAAGAAAATAAAAATGCTTTCACCCGTGTATATTCACCATGTACATAGAACCTTTTAGCTATTTATTTATCCCTATAAATCAATTAATTAAAATTCCATAAAAATTGTACATATTCTACATTTCATAATGTAAATAAATAAAATAAAAATTACAAAAATAAATATAAAATAAAAAGAAATCAAAATAAAATCAAAATAAATATTATATATAGACCATGTATATAGGTGTACATATCTATTTATTTAGCCCTTGTAAAAAATAATAAAAATAAAATAAAAACATCTTTTTATTCCAAATTTTATTCTATAAATAAATAAAATATAAAATTGGAATAAAAATGTACAAAAATAAATAATTAAAAATCAAAAATAAAAAATACAATAATGTATATACATATATATAATATACTATATTGTAAATACTTAATTGTTATTTCAAAAAAAATAAATGAAAATTACAAAAAAAAAGTTTATAAATAAATAAACATTTTTCATATTTTAACTTTTTCCTAATTCGGCCATTGCTATTTTAAATTTAATTTCCAAATCTTTTATGACGTGGTCGCTCCTGATTGGTCCACGGGGGATGACCCCCCGGTCAACTCCCCCCCCTGAACCACAGACCCACGGATCTGCATGCCCGGCCTGATTTCTCCCATTTATCGCGTCATGATCCGATCACCAAAACCCTAAACTCCGGGTCCTAATCCTTCATTGATCTACCCTTATCCACGCCCGGGGTGGGTTATTGGGGTCCGAGCTCCGATAAGCTTGCCCGACCATCTACTAGTCGGACCCCTGGGGAATATAAAGTCTTAGCTACGCCACGCATTTCACTCATCTTTCGCTCTGCATTTCCCTACCCAGGACCTCCACCACCTTCGCCTGAGTGACAGCTAGCGTCCGGTGGTGTCGTAGTGAGGAAGAAGTGTCCCGGCCACTGATCCGGCGACCTAGCGCCGCCGTGCACCGCCCAGGAGTGGTGCTCGAGCCTCGGACATCGACGACCCTCGTGGCAAAGACCCAGAGCTTCAACAACTCATCCACAGTCGATCTCAGCCATCTGGTAAGCCTAGTTCTTCCTAGTTTTAGCTAATTTTCGTTTACGCCCAATCTCGCCCTTCGCCGTCAACCATCGATTAGCTCCGCTCCGTCCACCCATTTTGTCGATTGACCCGACCATCACCTCCGCCGTTCTCTCCTGCACGTTCTTCACCTATCCATTCAACCCAGTTCGCACAGGAACTGGGAGTCGGTCTCCTTCGTCGTCGCATCGTTGGAGACCATTCGCCCCAACGCACCGACCGCCCACTTTACCGCTAACCGGGTCGAGGCATTTTGCCATCGACCCAGGAGTCTTTCTGTGCCACTTTGCAGGTCTAAGGAGGTCCATCTGAGGTCCTCCACGTTCAACACAGGAGCCCAAGCTCCGCCTTCGTCGCTGGAGCTCTTCGGAGCATCCCAGCATCATCGGAGGAGCCTTACAGACGCGGGAGGCCTTGGCGATCATTTTCCACCTATCAGCAGCCCGTGAGGAGGTCCAGCGTGCTCACATTCCTCCGGTGAAGTTCGCCGGTGAGGAGTTCTTCCAGAGTCCATCTCTGCCGTTCGTTCGACCCCGGAGGCCCAGATTTGATCTGGACCATTCGTTGATACGAAGAGGCGCCCCACACCAGCACCGTTCGATCAGCACGTGGTGCCATCTTCACCGTCAGCTGCAGAGGAGAGGCGAGCTCCGCCAACAGACGTCCGATCAGCTACGTGGCACGCTCTCCACCGTCCGATCATCCCCGAGGGCCCTTCGTTGAGGAGCGACCACCAGCAGCCGTTGGATACACCACGTGGCGCATCCTCCACCCTCGGATAATAAGTGGGGTAATATCACTTAGGCCCTCTTCCTTTTTGTTTTTATTAAATAGGCATGTAAATATTTTCCGCAGTTTATTTTAGTTAGGAACATTTGCACTTAGGACCTTGTCGTTTCTTATATTTGCATTTCTACCCCTGTATATTGTGGACACGTGCATCGACACGTGATTTTGTGGTGAAATTGCATGTATGGGCCTGTAGTTTATGTTTGTTCATGAATGAAAAATACTTTTAGTTATTTGCACATATACCCCTGTGAAGGAATTTTTCTGACATGTGCCGAATTTAGTGGGCTTTTTGCAACTGAGCCCCTGTTGCTAATAAGTCTATGGACTTAAGTTATTTACACTTTGGTCCCTGAGTGCCCAGTACACGTGCCTTGCGCGTGGGAACATGGGATTTTTGCACCGGGACACCATGAGTTTTGGTTTTTGTTACTCTTAGGCCCCCAGAAGATAGTTTTAGTGCAGACAGGTCCCTGTGACTGTGGGCTTTTATTTGTTTTAAATAAAATATCAAAATTCATCCAAATCAAGTGAAATATTAAAATGTGGCTCTTGCCACTGTGTAGATATTTCAGTGATTTTTTTAGAAAATTTTCAAGCCCTTTTATTATTTTTAAAAATTCAAAAACATCCCTTTTTCTGCCTGTTCATATCTATAATTCACAAATAAATACTAACACATTTTCAAAAATTCTAAAAAATTCATATTTTGTGTATTCTAGAGTGTTTGATTTTCTGACCAATTTTGGTCATTTTTGGATTTATAAAAAATATAAAAATTGAAAAACATTGAAAAACTTATAAAAATTCTAATAAATCATAGAAAATCCCAAAAATAAAAAACCTTCTTACCTGAATTTTCCTTTTTGTTTATATTATCCAGGAAAAATACCTTTAGGCATTCATTAGACCATTTGCTATTTTTAAATGGTCTGAGAAGCCTGATTGGATAGTTTTCAGTGATTTTTACCTTCTTTCATTTTTATAAAATTCTATAAAAATCAGAAAATTATCAAAAATTCACCAAAACAGTAAAAAATATAAAAATCATAAAAATATTTTTGTTATATTTTTTGGACCTTTTTAGAGTAATTAAATAATTATTGAAAGTTGCTTGTTTCATTGTTTTTATTATTTTCTTTATAATTATAATTCCAAAAAAATATAAAAATATTAAAAATCCACCAAAATAATTTGTTTTTAATTTTATTTGTTTGTGACTACTTCGTAGGCCACAAGGCCAATCCGTGCTCCTTGAGTTCGACCTTGGGAGCTATACCAGGTCAATCCCATAGCTAGGACTGCTAGTTGACTTTCTCGTGTTTTATCTTTGTTTGGTGGTCCGAATAATTTTTCTTGTTGAGCTCTGAGTCCCGAGTGACTGAGGTCACAACGACCGCATTGATTTATCTACCTTAGTCGTTCGGGCGGCTCATCCGCCCTTATGCAATTTACCCCCTTTCACATGTCACGTGCGGGGGATGTCTTCTGAATGAGGCACACTGGAGGGGTACTTCTGCAAAAGTTCCTTCCGATCACGTGCCTCAAACGTGGGGAGAGCCTCGAGCCCACCGCCTAGCGGTGGCTTGCGAGAGGCGGAGGACGGAGGTCGGTGCTACAGAGGACCAGCGAAGCTTCTACGCCCGGCGATCGACGAGAACTCGACCAAGGTGGAGGAGGCCAAGCTGCTGCTAGGAGGTGAAGACTACGGCTGTTGCCGCCGCTCCAGGTGTTGAGGGTGTCGGAGATGGTGTTGGTGCTCGATGATGCAGATGATGCCAGAGGTAGCTTGAGCGTTCCTGGAGATGAAGATGTCGGAGATGGAGGTCGTTGACGTTGAAGACGAAGGTGGAGGTTGTCGATGAAGAACGACGTGGTGGCTCGACGAAGATCGGAGCAAAGCATAGATGACGAGGTGGGTCGCTGTGGACTGCAAAGAGGGAAAGATCCTCGGATCTCGTCGATGAGAGAATGAGGGGGGCGTTGTCACCGCCCTCCTCGGATCTTGGTTTGAATCAGCAGATTGATTTGTGATCGGAGGCGGCGCATTTTTTTATAGGTTGCGGGTTGTTGCCGGAGATGGAAAGGGGATGACGAGATTTGATTGGAGCTTTTTTGGAAGGTTGGTGGCGATCGGACGAGGGATTTGATGGGATCAGATCGGAGGAGATTTGAGAAGAGATTCTATGGTCGGAGTGGGTTCCTGAGGATCAGAGATGGACGAGATCGACGGTGAGATTTGTGGGGCAGTGGGCGGTGACTTTTTGGGAAAGGGGGGACTTAAAGACGATGAACAGTGATCGTCCTATCGGTTGAGATCGGACGACCACAATGGTGACATGTGGCGATCGATGGACGAAGGTGTAGGGCACGTACGTGGCACATGCGCGGGAGGCACGTGCTACGCACATGCAGCTTTTTAATATTTTTTTATAAAAAATGAATGCATAAAAAACCTAAAAAAGGCTGACACGTAGCGGCTCCAGGAGCTGCCATGTGTCAGCACCACAAAATTCAGAAAATAAAAACTTTAAAGAATACAAAATAAATTAGAAACAAGCTTGGATCGAAAAAGTTTCTTCACGAAAATTGCCTGTCTCGATGAGATCTACAACTTTCATGAAGACACCAAAACCAAAAATCGATCAATTGTACAAAGTGATATTTTTGGGGTACCCTACGTACATAGAATACCATGATTTTTGGGCTTTATAATTTTTTTCATTTTTAAACCAGATAAAAATATAGAAAAAATATTATAAAATCAAAGATAAATATTTACACATTATTCTGATTTTTTATTGGATTTTTATTACTTAGTAAAAAGAATAAATAAAAAAGAACACGAAAACGACCAATTTTGTACAGATAGTTAGTGAAGACCTGGACCCGATTAATTTCTTTAATTTCAAGCTCAATTTGGATTTGGATTTTCACGTATCTTAGTAAAACTTTCATCAAAGAAGACCAATAAAATGGAATAAAATAAAATAGTTTAATTATGTACATAAAATAATAGGTCAGAATCATGTAAAATACAAAATGTATAAAAGAGGCCCAAAACCCAACCTTCACATATGAGCTCCGATTCACTTAAACTTGGTCTTGTTTTGAAGGAAATTGAATGTACATTAGTTCAAAAGTGAGTAGGATAAAAAATGGACGTTGGATGGGGAAGATATGAGCGTTTTCGTCTAGGAATCCTAGAACTAGGGTTTGGGTTTTTGGTCCAATTATTTGGGTTAATGATTCTTTTGTATTTTTCATTTATTCTTGTTAGTGATATGTACACAGTGGAGGTAGTTTTGGATCATTCGGAGTTAGCATGAATTTAAAAATCAGGAAAGTTAGGCTATTTACAGGTTAATTTTAGCTGTGATTTTTGGCTTCTTATTTTGTGCATAAATAATGGATAAAATGCAATTCTTATCAAAACATGAATGAATGCTAATTATGTTGAATAAATGAAGAAATGCTGATGATTATGAGGGATTTGAGCTTAATTAATGAGATTTAGAGTGATGAGTCTGAGATTCATCACCGCTATTCTGCAACGACCAGATTGGTCTCCACCTTTTACTTTGGAGACACTCTACCATCCGATACTTGCAAGCCAAGAAGGATGCCAAACCAATGCTACTCTCAAGGATCATGTTGCTCCAGGAACTAGATTTTGAAATTGTGATAAGCATGTCGTTAAAAATGTGGTGGCAAATCATTTGTCAAGATTTCCAGAGTCAGAATCTCTTGAGCAGATCTGATTGCCGATCAATGAAACCATTCCATATGAGGTTATTATGTTAGTCACCTCGCTCCCCTAGTTCGATGATATTGTGAGCTAATTTATGTCCAAGATAACTCCACAAGATTCATCAAAGCTGAAAGTCAACAAATTTTTGTTGAATATTTATTTCTATCAGTGGGAGGATCCATATCTCTTTTGCGAGGGGGCTGATTACATCTAGAGTAGGTGCATTCATCAGGAGGAAGCTCAAAGTATCTTTGAACATTATCATGCCAGAGAATTAGGAGGACACCACTTTGGAAAGCGTACGGCTGCAAAAGTTCTACAATGTGACCTCTGGTGGTCGACTATCTTTAAAGATTCAGAAGACTTCATGAAAAGATGCACTAACTATAAGAAGCTGGGTAGCACTATCGAAATGAGAGATACAATGCTCCTGAAATATATTTAAATATCAGATGTGTTCGATGCGTGGGCCATTGATTTCATGGGCCCATTTCCCAACAGTAAGAGGTATGAGTATATCCTACTTGTTATCGGCTACGTGAGTCGTTGGGGGGAGGTTATACCAACTCAAGCCACCAACGGTCTATTTGTTTGCCCATTTCTGAAAGTCATATCATTCCAATGTTTGGGATCCTCGAAATTCTGATATCATATGGGGTATCCATTTTATAAACATAGAGGTGAAGAAGCTAACCCAAGAATATTGCAATGAACATCGAGTAGCTTCTCTATACCACCCACAGTCTAATGGCTTGGCAGAATGTTCTACTGGGCAATCAAGATGATACTCTAAAAGCCCTTACGTCCAGACAGAAAGAACTGATCTCAAATGTTCAACTCGATTTTCTTGGACTATTGAACTGTGTACAAGCCACCTTTAGGAATGTCTCCCTACCACTTGGTGATGAATCTCCATTTCAACACCTTTATTCTATCATTTTGTCCTTAAAAACCCTAGTAAATGCGTGTAGATACCTTTAATTTAGGCATTTTAGCATTCATGCATTGTTGTGTAAATAGTGTATAAAATACAGTTTTTATTGCCAAAATTATAGAATAAAGAAAAGAAAAGAAAAACAAAAATTATTGAAAATATTTTATGACCCTAAACCCCGAGACCTTGGCATCTCGATGACTAGATCGACAAGGAATAAAGTTTTAGTTCCACTTTTTATACTTAAAATAAAGAAACTTTTTACAAGAAAGTTGTAGATAATAAAATATAGAAAAATACAAAATTTATTTCATACAAAAAATAGTGTGCAGATAAAAATTTATGGTCTGAATAAAATTCCAAAACCCCAACTTCCCAGACCCATATCTCTCAAATAAAAACTCAAAATATATCAAAATCACCTTTAACTGTATATAATTTGAAATAAGTTATTTAAAGAAGGTGGTTTCATATTTTTTGAGTTACAGTGTGAAAGTTAAGTTTGGATCCCTATTGTATACTTTACCCGATTAAAATATTCATTTTATTTATTATTCATTATTTTTATAATTTTATATTTTTTGTAAATTTTAAATATTATTTTAAATATCTGTACATATTAAAAATAAAACAAAATATAAAGAAAACATTAAAGTAAAATACTCATAGAAAATACATAGGTAAAATACCAATAACTATACATGTATAGATAGTATACCTATTTATTTAATTGTATGTAATACCTCATAAAAATAAAATAAAAATATATTCAAGTATATAAAAATAAGTTATAAATATATAAAATAATGAATTAAATTAATAAAATAAAAATACAAAATAAAAATGAAAGACTAAAATACATAGATGAATATACCTATATATAGCCCTTGAAAAGTAATTTGTAATTATAAGCCTCTAAAAAATAAATACATATCATAATAAAATACCTTGTAATATAATAATTATTTTTATTTATAACTTAAAATTAATAAAATCGTTTAATATTTTTAATCGAATTTCTAAATATTTTTGCCAAGGATATTTCTGGTTGGTCCACGTGGACCAACCACAGCACCCGTTGGTTGACCTCGGTCAACTATCTGACCGAGGTTTGTTCCGTGTCAGACCTAGCGACTAGGTCTTCTTTTTTGATTTTTGGAGGCTGAGCCATGCATCCCTTCGCATTGGCCTCTTCAGCACTTTTTCTCCTCATTCCATTAACTTTCACGCCCTTAAATTTCCTCAAGCTAACGATCAGCGATTCGCCTCATCTTCATCGATCTTGGAGACTGCTCATCAACGTGTATAAAATCACCTCCGACCTTCCATTTGATTTTTATCACTCTTCCACCTTCATACCCTAAACCTAGGTATCCAAGGACCCTCCCGGTGACAGCAGGAATCGATCCCGACTTCGGGGGCCTCTGTAGGTGTCGAATCAAGCTGATCCGGCTCGCCGGACCTACGTCACTAGAGCTTGCTCCCAGTGTACCTTCGTGAGCTTTACTCCCTCTTTCTCTATTTGTTTTACTCCTTAGTGTAGTAGTAATCGTGATCCAAAATTCTTTCCTTCTGATTTCATCCCGCATAACGTGAATCTCAAGAACTTCGTTCGGTGGAGCTCCTTGCTCCGCTAACTGATTCTGGTCATCCTCGACACCCTCCACCTCGCCAATCACCATCACCTCCTTCCACTTCACCTCATCATATGTCGCATTTCCACCCTCCTTGTTCTTGCACAGAGTAGGAGGTACGCATTATCCACTTCGTCGCTCGTCGGAGATAACCTCCACTATCGTATCCCACCTTATTATGTCATCTGGAAGGTCGAGTTACTTTTCCCTTGACCCTGTAACTCTCTTTTGCAGGTTCAGGAGCACTTCTCGCACGCCTGGAGGCATTTTGATTCTCACTAGTGATACTTGGAGCCTCTAAGCTCCCTCGCCCTTGCTGGCAAGCTCCGGCCGTTGCCGGAGTGTTTCGGCCCTTCCAACAGTTGGAAGACCTCCCTAAGAATCATTCAAGGCATTTTAGGGCTTCAAAGCCGGTCGGAGAAGGAAGATCTGAACGGGCAAAGCTCGTACAGCAGCGAGTTCTTCCCTGTTCTTTCGTCGTCCTCCTAATCTGCTGATCTTTTCCCTATTCTTGGAGACGCACAGCCACCGTTCGATCTGCCCGTACAGTAGCCACACGATCAAGGGCCAAGATTTAATCCGGGCCACTCATCTGCGAAGGGGTATCGACGCGTCTGAGTTCGCCACGTGTCAAGTGGCTCGATATCCCCTATTGAATCGTGCCTTAAGTTTGGATATTTTTCGACTCTATACTGGTCATTTTTGTACTTACAAATTAGTACTAAAGATTTTGTCAGAAGTTGTAAGTTATTTTGAATCTTTGCAAAATGGCCGCAAATCTTTATTGTAATTACTTTTTGGTCCCAGCCACGTCACCTCATGTGATGCGTCACGTGAGGTGGCGATTTTGAGGCGAGACCACTGGGTTCTTAATATTTCCATTTAGTCTAGTAATTTTGTAATTCGGTTATATATTTTTGTAAAAATTGCAAATGAGCCTCCGGAATTTTGGTAATTTCATCTTGGTCCCCACTAGTGTGGCTCACTTGCATGTGCACGTGAGCTTGGTGATTTTTTAGAGAGGCCCTTGTGGGTCTCGCATTTTGTATTTAGCCCAGCAAATTGAATATCCAGTTCTATTTTTTAATGAAACTGCACTTTGGCCCTTGTTTTTTTTGCTAATTACTTTTATGCCATTGCCAAGAGTGTAGTTTTTCTTTATTCCTTGTATTTATTTCATACATCTATATTGCTCTAAAAAATTCCCAAAAAAAAGACATAGCTTCTTGGTGCAATGCTCTATCACACCATGTTTTTATTTTGCACTTGGAAACCTTTCATTATTTATAAAAATTAAAAACTCCCTGTTTTATCCCTATTTGCACTATAAAATGCATAAAAAAATAAAAAAAAATGAAAAATTCTCAAAAAAATATATTTTGTGTATTTTTGTATCTTTGACCTTCAGACAAAGAATCACTAAAAAAATATAAAAGAAAACTCAAACAAATATAAAAACTCTAAAGACCTTTAAAAAATTTTATAAAATTCTTAAAAAAATTAAAAATTTTGTTTTCTGGTTCTGAATTTTATTTAGTTTATTATCTTTATTTTAAAAATTAATTTGGAGAAATTTTGGTTTTGTTTTGTATTTTAAATAACCTTTTTCATTTCAGTTATTAAATTTATTCCCTTTTTAGGGTATTTTTGACTTTAAAAATACATTGAAATTAGCAAAAATTCTTTATAAAATTATAAAATTAGAAAAAATATCTAAATTCCAAAAATATTGTTTTTGCTTTATTTTTCCCTTTTTTATTAATTTTTATATTAACGCTAGCCTACATTGTATAAATATCCTATATATAATTTTATATAATTTAAAAGAAAAATAAAAATATAAAAAATATAAAACATAAAAAGAAAATACAAAATCAGAAAATTTAAAAATTAAAAAATTAAAAAATATTAAATTAAAAAAGATTAATTAAAAACCTACAAAATTTTGTAATTTGGCTAAGTGTTTGAGAGATAATTGGTGCTTTTATTCATATCTTACTTGCTCTACTCCTTTGCTTCATGTGTTCGACCCTACTTGCTTGTCATTATACATTCTTAGTAGGGTATAATAAATTTTAAGTCTTTCTCTTAATTGCTTAATTACTTGTGTGGATTAATTGTTGAATAACGAGAGGATTCGAGTTGTCGCCTCAATGAAAGTGAGCATGATTTTTCAGGTCTTTAATTAGTGACTCACGTCTTCTCATTTTTCAATTGGCATCGTTGCTGGGGAGCATAGTCTTGTAGAGTAGATTCTATCTCTTTACTTCAACATTTTTTATTGTCTCTCTCTGCCTGATTTTAATTTTAAACTATCTCATGTATTTTCTCTTGTCTTCTTGTGAGGGATCACGGATCGAGGAGGATCGCTTAGGTGATTCTACGGAGCTTGGGATGAGCAGTTGGCTATTCTGACCTAGCCGGCAGGAGAGAGCAGTTGGCTCTTGAGAGAGAGAGAGATAGAGAGGATAGTTTAGGATTTTTGCTTTTTGTGTGAGAGAGAGATTGTCTTGATTATTAATTTGTAATAATACAGTACCAGAACTTTGTACTCTTGGGCCCAATTTCTAAGTGTTTGTTCACTTGGGGGATCACCGCAGTTTTTCGAGCTTTCATCGCACTATTTTCCTTTGTTTCTCGTTATTTGAGCTTCCTGCCCTTCTTTTCTGTTTGTTTTGTGGAATGAGACCTTAGTTTTAGGCTTGCTTGATCGTGTAGTCTAAAGCCAAACACCTAACTATTTTGCATGCACCTATAGTCTTTACGTTTGGACTTAGAATTAATTAATTGCTAGAGTACTCAGTCTTGAAATCACGTGCCATGAGAGGTTGTATACAACGCTTGCAGGACCTGTTGTGGCGGTCTTCGATAGACATCAGAGACTGAACATCAGTTTCAGTCTGAGTACTTAGCATTTGATTCTTCACTTGTAGCAACTACCTGCTTGGGACAATTTCCATGTGCATATCGGCATTTAGTATAGGTTTATAAATTCTTGTTTTGCATCCCATATGGAGATAGCTGGGAAGCGTTGTATGTCTTCTAACTGGGCATTCATCATTTAGGCACTAAGGTGAGATTTTCGTCTTAATGTCACCTTGCATTGCTTTTCCGCCCTTCTCCCCTTGTTTTTTGGATCAAATAATACTCAAACAAAAGATAAAAGCGTTAGGAACTTGTGTTGAATTTACTCAAAACAAAAGATAACACCAAAAAAACTAAAAAAGGGACTGCTAAAAATACTTAACCTAAATAAAATTGACTAATAGGACTCATTGTCTTGGGTGAGTAAAGCCCTCATTTGTTTTCAGGTTGTATAGGAATGTTTCCTTTCAAGTTAGAGAGAGGCTTCGTAAGGATTAGAGTCCAAAACCCAATCTATAGTTGCCTTGTGTATCGCATGGATTTCTGAAGTATTGGCGCTTCTATCGTACGTAGGCGAGTTGGGCTTGGTCAACAATGATGCTCTCTATTGTATAGGGAATCGACTTTGTCCGAAGTATTGAGCATAGGCCACACCTTCATGGGGGTGTCTGTCTCATCGTACTGCATCTGAGTAGGTTTTCGTACGTGCACAGGTGATTCCATTGCGAGTGAGATCGAAAGTATTGGTTTTGCCTATCGGCTTCCTCCCTCTATTTCATTGGCTGAGTAGGGATCCAGAAAGGGTTACAAGGACCATAAAAATCACATGCTAATGGTTACGAAAGGAGGAGGACAAGTATGGGATACTTTTCTGACAGTACTCTCACCCCTATAGGCGTATCACTCTAAGGACTTGTGCAAAGATTAATTGCTTGAAATCAAATCTAAAACAGACAAAGATAATTGCGAACCTTCATCGCTTCACGGGTCAAGTTGGTGAATCCATTGTTTTGAGGTTTGATTAATTTGTTTTATTAAGGTCAAGATCAAAAACATCACGCACTTGCACAAGTTTGTTCTCCTCTCTTATTGACCCTTGCTCACAGTGAGGTATTCTATTGTTTTGCACTCTTATTGTTTCTCGTTGACATTAGTATCTTTCATCCACATCGATCATCCTCTTTACTTCTGAGATGACAACGAATGGGTACTATCGTCGAGACTCCGTAAACACCCACATCAGTTCCATGCACTCGCCTTATCCAATAATTCTAGGAGATTCTCGAGAACCCAGTTTGAACTCCGTGAATCGATCTCCCGACTCCCCACCTTCTTCAATAAACTGGGATCACTCTTGTCATGAACTATGTCCATTTTGGATGGCCATTGATTCCAATCCTTATACATCGCCATCCTTAACAAAATTCTTTGTTAATCTTAAACAAAACACTTCTCTCCATCTGGTGCTGCAATTCAGGCTAATCGGGGTATTCTTCCATGTGCAGACAAAGAACCAGACAAAATTTAAGCAGAATTTGTGATGCCCGGTAGAAGAGAAAAGGGACTGCAGCCCCAACCTAAAGAAGAAGTCAATTTGGAGGAATGTCAATACACAACTCAGAACGAGGTTAACAGACAACTGCTTGCATCCACACAAGCAATCCAACAGCAACTGACTAATCAAGCCCTGGTTTAGACTACCTTCCAAGATATGCTGAGGAGGAGGGTTGATGGAAGAATGGCAGAAGAGAGGATGGACCAGATCCAGATCAAGTGTTCAATCTAGAAGGTGCTGGAGATGAATTTTCAGTGGGTGGACTGAATTTCAAGGGAAGGGACAATGGACCACCGTCTCCAAAGCCAACATTGACGCCCACTTCGAGCTGAAGCCGCAGTTTATGTCCCTACTTCCCACATTCCATGGGAACACCACAGAGGAACCATATATCCATATTAAGAAGTTTGACCACATCTGTGCCACTGCTCACTACCCCGGTATTCCATTGGGGGTAGTCAAGATGACTGCTTTTCTCTTCAGCTTACAAGATAAGGCCTTGTATTGGGTCACTCACTTGGGCAAGGTAGTCACGACCTAGGAGGAATTAAAGTTTGTCTTTCTCTACAAATTCTACCCTCTCAGTCGTCTGAATCAGATACGTGCTCGCATCTCCAGTTTTTGCCAGCAACCCCACGAGAAAGTACATGAATTGTGGGAATGTTTCAAGGATCTACAGGAAAAGTGTCCCTACCACGAGATTCCAAAGACTAGTTTCGTGCAACATTTCTTTGGTGGGTTGTTGCTAGATAGCCAAACGCTCGTTGATGTTGCTTGTGGTGGTTGTCACTTCAATAAGGATGAGGACGTTGTCTAGAATATTTTTTAGGAAATGACTGAAGGAGAAGCCGCTCAATCCTCGTCGCGTGCTTACATGAAGATGCTAACCACCATCAGCAGGCCAGTGAACATGGCCATTCATGTCGAGGATAGGGATGAGAGCTCCAACCTAAGTATCATAGGGAGCCATCTGTCCAAGGTAGACATCATAGAGAAGAGGTCGCAGGACCTCAAAAAATTATCAGTGATTGAGAAGAGGACCGATAACTTGGAAAAGCTTGACCTGATTTCCCAACAGTTGGAGAAGCTAGTCCGAGCTTTGAATGCTAATATGTACTACTATGTGTCTGCAACTGTTGAGATGCTCGCTGCGAAGAAGGAGCAATCACCGAACCAAATGCATCAGCCGAGTTCGCCACCGTCCCAACTTGTTCAGCACGTATACTATATGCAGGTTCTGGAGCAGCCTCCGCAGTCCCAATCAAAGATGGTTGTATATCAACCAGAGCTCCAGCCATCTTATTCTAAGTAGTTCTCTCCACCTCCACCACTGATCCAGAAAATCAATGGCGTCTGGAGTAATGAAGCATAGCTGACCCATCCTCAGGGACATTCTCTGGGTCAAAACATGGGCAACCGGCCATATCACTAGCAATAGCAGGGTGGGAGACCATTTCGACCCCCATATCAGCAGCAACCTCCATCTCAGAGTAATACATGGAGGAAGAACTATGAGAATGGTCCTCAGTAGTCCGGATATAACAATTAAGGATACCATCAGTAGGCGGTTGCCCAGTATCTGCATCAGAACTCACAATATTCCTCAAACCCTTCTCCTCACCAGTTTTCACAGGTTTACCCACCACAGTCTCATCTGCCATATCAGCATCTGAAACCCCAACAAGGGGAATCTTCTGAGATTGTGCCCATCAACCCAGCCCTTGCTTGTCTTGAATAGTTAATGAAAAACATGGCTGAGATGAATCAGGAGATCGACAACCTGATGACTGCGAAAACAACCATTCCTGCTCAGGTCAAAGCTAATCCGAACAATTTCCAACGCAAGGAGGAAGTAGGCGGTAGTGTCCAACCTGATTCAGGTGAATTAAATAGCTTTTTAACTAATTTTATTACTCTCAGGAGCAGTAGGACACTCCCGCCATCGATAACGGTGAAGAGAAAGCTTTTTGCATCTGACGGGGATTCGTCAGTCCAGCCAATGCAAGGGGCAAGGAGCATTTTTGGAGCAGCACCACCAACAGAGAAATCACAAAAAAAAAGAATAAAACACAAAAATACAAAAAGATAACAGCAACCCTCGGTGGAGACATGCCGACATTGGAGATTCCTGCACAGAGTACAGAACCAACTCCAGCCTTGAAGAATCTTGAACCTGGAGCAAAGCCAGCGTCAGCACCAAAAGCCAAGCCTGTAGTTTTTGGTCCACAAATTGTAGATGATTTTATACATTTGTCCATCTACCAGTAAACAATAACATGGATACAGTGTTGAATGACATTATTGAAGATTCAGTAAATATACCTTTTCCAGAATAAATGAAAAAGAACAAAAAATGATAATTTTGAAAAATGCTTTGTATGATCCTGTCGTTGTAGAAATTATCCAGAATTTGGTCTTGAGCATGCCATTGATGAAAGCCCTTGAGTACATGACAGCTTTGAAGAAAGGACTGAAAGACGTATGTACAAATAGGCGTAGGCCTCATCCTCACAACTCCAGAAGCAATGGTGGCAAGTCTGAAAAGCATATTCTTACAATGGCCACAATCAATGTTATCAGTATCCTCCCCGACAAGAAGCCAGATAAAAGAGCACCTCTTATTCGTTGTTAGATGTTCAACGAGGAGTTCGAACACACTTTGCTCGACAACGGCTCTTCTGTCAGCTCAATGCCGCCTCACTGCTCACAAAATTTGGGTTAGAACTGCTCAAACCCACAAAGATGACTCTGCAATTCACGGGCAAATCCGTTAAGCGGCCCAGAGGGTTGTTGGAAGACGTAATCGTCATGGTCCAGTGAATGCAGTTCCTTGTCGATTTTGTCGTATTAGATATGGATGTCTCCTCACCTTTGCTCCTTACCCCGATCATACTCGGACGATCGTTCCTTGAACAACCAATGCAATGGTAAACTACGGTACTGGAGAGATCATCTTTGGCTACAGTGATAGAAAAATGAAGATTGAGACCTTGTCTTATACTAGACCGCTAGAGGTAACATCTGCAGCATATGTAAGGGTGATTGATCATACTGAAGATTGTGACTTTTTGGAGAAATTCAAGACCCCAACCTCTTTATGGATGACAAGGAGATCCATGAAATCCTCTGCCCTGAGGAGGGATTTGAGAATGCATTTAAATTTCCACTTATTGATCAGGATGAGGATCTTGATGATACACTTGATGAAATATCTATGGAGATGATGTGCCTTCAAGACCAAGAACAGAGTATGGACGAATCCTACAATGAAGAAGAAATTATTGAAAAATTTTATGAACTTTTTGATATTGAAGACGAACAATGCATGGTGGACATAGAACAAATGAAAGAACCAGCGCCCGCTCTAATAGCTGAAGTTACCACTGAAACTGCTCCGACTCTGCCCGAGCTGAAGCAATTTCCCTCTAATATGAAATATGCATTCCTTGCGGGTAAACCAAACATGTACCCGGTCATCATCAATGCGCATATGACTGAAGACCAAGAATCTCGTCTGATGGAGGTACTTAAACGTAACCGCAAGGCAATAGGCTGGAAAACTTCAGATTTCCATGGGATCAATCCATCATTATGCTCACATCGCATCTTCCTCGAAGAAGACAACAAACCCTCCCAATTATTCCAGATAAGAATAAATCCAAACCTACGTGAGTTTGTCATGAAAGAAATTCAGAAATGCTGTGATGTGGGATTCATTTATCCCATCTCTGACAGCAAATGGGTGAGCCCTCTGCATGTACTGCTAAAGAAATCAGGGAACACCATCGTGAAGAATGACAAAGGAGAGGAGATTGCAACCAGAGTACCCACTTCGTGGAGAGTATGCTTGGATTACCAAAGACTTAATCTTGCCACCAAGAAGGACCATTTTCCTACACTTCATCGACCATATTCTTGAGAGATTGTCTACGAAGAATATTTTTGCTTCTTAAATGGATACTCTGGATATAATCAAGTTTCTATAGCTCCAGAAGATCAAGAGAAGACTACATTCACATGTCCCTTTGGTACATACACCTTCATACGGATGTCATTCGGGCTATGTAAAACCCTAGCCACATTTCAAAGGTGTGTGCTCGTAGTTTTTGCTGACATGGTGAGCAATTTTCTCGATGTCTTTATGGATGATTTCTCGATTTATTAGGATTCATTTGACCAATTCCTTGACTATATAGACCGAGTCTTACGGAGGTGTTGTGAAGTGAACTTGGTGCTCTTGTGGGAGAAGAGCAACTTCATGGTGACTGAATGAATTGTGCTGGGTCATGTTGTTTCTAAACGTGGCATGGAGGTTGACCTAGCCAAGGTGGAGGTAATTTCTAAACTTGAGCCACCTCCATCCATCAAGAAGGTCAGGTCATTCCTTGGCCATGTCGGTTCTTAACGGTGATTTATCAAAGATTTCAGCAAGTTGGCCAGACAATTGACCGAATTTCTAGGCAAGGAGAATGATTTCATTGTGGATGACCATGTTCTCCTTGCCATCAATCAATTGAAGGAACTTATTACTCAAGACCTTGTCTTACAACCATCGATTTGGACACAATCATTTGAGATAATGACAGATGCGTCAGATTATGCCATTGGTGTTGTGCTCGGAAAGAGGAAAGACAGTGTGCCATTTGCGATTCACTACGCTAGTCGAATGCTCGATGAAGCCCAAAGAGACTACACAGTCACCGAAAACGAGCTGCAAGCGGTAACATTCACCTTGGAAAAGTTAAGATCCCATCTCCTCAGGTCTAAGGTTATTATTTACACATATCACTCGTCCATCCAATACTTACACCAGAAGAACGATGCCAAACTGAGAATTTGACCTTGAAATCCATGATAGACCTGAAGTGAAGAATGTGGTGGCCTACCACATATCCCAACTTCTTGAACCTAAATCTCCTGAGGTGAACTTGCAACCGATAACAGAAACTTCTCCAGATGAGGCGATTTTGTCGGTCACCTCGCTCCCCTAGTATGCAGATATTGTGAATTATCTTGTGACCAAGAGAACCCCACAAGATTGGCTGACGCTAAAAGTAGACAAGTTTTTGTCCAAAATCCATTTCTATCAGTGGAAGGATCCATATCTATTCCGTGAGTGGCATATTGCATATGGAGGAGGTGTATCCCTTAGGAGGAAGTTCCTAGTGTCCTTGCACTTTGCCATGATCAAGAATCTGGAGGACACCATTCAGGTAGACGAACAGTAGCAAAGGTTCTTCAGAGTGGTCTTTGGTGGCCTACATTATTCAAAGATGTAGAAGATTATGTCATGTGTTGCACTGAATGTAAGAAGATGGGCAGAACCATAGGAATGAAGGACATGATGCCTTTGAAGTTCATTCATATATCAGACGTCTTCGATACATGGGGCATCGACTTTATGGGTCCATTTCTAAATAGCTAGGGCTATGAATACATTCTGCTTGATGTCGACTATGTGATCCATTAGGTGGAGGCTATTCCCACCTGAACCATTGACAGTCGGACTGTTTGTCGATTCTTAAGAGATCATATCATCGTACGGTTTGGGATTCCAAAAATTCTCATATCAGGTGGGGTAGCCATTTCATAAATAGATAAGTGAAGAATCTGACGTGGGAATTCTGTATCGAACATCGTGCTTCTTCACTGTATCACTCACCGTCTAATGGCTTAGCTGAATGATCAAATAGGTAGATAAAGACAATTCTACAGAAGCTTGTGTGTCTGGATCGCAAGAACTGGTCTCAGTTGTTGGATTCAGTTCTTTGGGCTTACAGAACTACGTACAAGTCACCCTTAAGAATGTCCCCCTACTAAAAAACGGGAAGGCAGGAGTCGCTAATTAATGGCCTGACAACTCGGGCTCACTATCGCTGAAGTGACTACTCTAGTCCTCACATTGATCAACAATTAACCCACACAAATAATCAAGCAATTAAGTACATGAGTTAAAATTTATTATACCCTACTTAAGAATGTATAGTGGCAAGCAAGTAGGGGTCAAACACAGGAAGCGAAGGTGTAAAGCAGGCAAGACAAGAATCAAGCATCCAATGTCTTTTCTGATACATAGACAAATTGAAACTTTTTGTGGGTTTTAATTTTATAATTTTCATTTTATTTTTGATTTTATTTTTTATTTGATTTTTAATTTTCTGATTTTTGTATTTTACATATTATATTTTTCAATAAAATAAGATATATATGCAATATGGGAAGGAGAGATAATGTATTTATAAAAATAGGTAAAAATAAGCAAAATTCAAGAAATAAAATATTTTAGTGATTTTTATGTTTTTGATGTTTTTGTGATTTTTATATAATTTTCCTAATTTTTTGGTATTATTAAAGTCCAAAAAATTCAAAGTAGGGAATGAAATAAAAATCCGAGACTAAAATGTTGAAATAAAATATCAAATAGGAACCAAATATCTCCAAATTAATTTTAAAATAAATATAGTAAAATAAAGACAATTTAGAAATAGAAATTATATTTTTAGGATTTTTTAGGATTTTTTAATTCTTTTGTGAAGGATTTTGTGTTTTATAATTTTTTTGAATTTTTGTTTGTATTTTTTAGTGAGTTTTGGAATGAAGTTACAGGATGCAAAAAAACACAGAATGTGATTTTTTTGGAATATTTCAACAACTTTATATAATTTTTATGTCTTTTTTATTGAAACTAGGGACGAAAATGCAGGTTTTTTATTTTTTTATAAATATTAAAATGATGCAAAAATGAAAACAAAAAATATGGTGATACAGAAACAAGAAGCTAGGATAATGTTTTGGGATTTTTAGGTTTTTATAGATAAATGAAATAAATTCAATCAACAAATGGAAATTACACTACTAACATGGGCATTTTTGTAAATATGCCAACGTTTGAGGGTGGTGTGAAATTTTCCCAAAAACTTATACACATAATATTCAAATTACGGGAATAAATAAAAATAGCCAGAGCCACGGGGGCTTCCCTGCAAAAATCACGAAACCACGTACCTAGACACGTGAATTTGACGAGGACACATATGTAATATCTAAAAAGATCGAGTGTTATTGTTGAATATGATTTTTCACGGGTCTAAAGTAATCCACACAAGGCGAGATCACAATGTCATTGAGGCGACCCGCAAGAAATCAAATCTTCGAACAACAATTCACCCACAACAGATAAATCAAGTAATGAAAGTAAATGTGTGGAGTAAAAATTTATTATAACTCTACAACAAGATATGTATAGTGCAAGTATGTGTAGAGGTCGAACACAGGGAGCAGACATGTAGAACAGGGCAAAAATGCATAAAATGTGAATGCGATGTATTTGTCTATAAATGTTATTTTTTATGGGTTTTTAATTTTATATATTTTTATTTTATTTTTGATTTTATATTTTTATATTTTGATTTTTTAAATTTTTTATTTTATATTTTCTTTTTATATTTTATATAGTTTTTATTTTCTTTTTTCTTTAAATAGACTATATATATAATATAAGAGGGGAGAGGAATAAGTATTTATAAAAATGTGTAGAAATAAGGAAAATTAAGGTAATAAAATATTTTTAGGCGTTTTATATTTTTCTAATGCTTTTGTGATTTTCTATATTTTTCCCATTTTTTGGTATTAGTAAAGTAAAAAAATACTAAAAATAAGGATTACAAGAAAAGGCTGAAACTAAAATGGAGAAATAAAATAGAAATTAGTAAAAAAATTCTCCAATATAATTTGAAATAAATAAAATAAATTAGAGAAAATTTGGAAAAAGAGATTATATTTTTAGGATTTTTTATGAATTATTAATATTTTTATGAAGATTTTTAGAGTTTTTTTAATTTTATGGGTTTTCTTTTGTAGTTTTTTATGATTTTTGGATAGAAGTTAAAACACAGAGAAACACATAAAAAATGATTTTTTTAGATATTTTCAAGAAGTTTTTATAATTTTTATGGATTTTCTAATGCAAACAGGGATGAAAATGCTTGTTTTTGAATTTCTAAAAATATTATAATGCCGTAAAAATGCAAAATAAAAGTATTGTGTGAAAGAGGAATGATACAGGAATGTATGCCTATTTTTTTGGTGATTTTTCGAAATTTATAGATGCATGAAATAAATGCAAACAACAAAGAGAACTACATTACTAGCAAGGGCTTTTATGTAAATATGAAAGAGCGCAGGGGGCAACTTACAATTTCTCCACAAAAAATATAATGCAATAAAATATTTTCTGGACTAAATACTAATACCCAAAAGAGGGGTGTATCCCTGCAAAATCGCCACAGTCCACGTGCCACAATACATGACCTAGCAAGGACCCTGACGCAATTTACAACACTATGGGCGCTAGAATGCAAATTATCGAAAACCTTAATAACAATTAAAAATCATCTAGACTTAACACAAATACAGATAGTCATATGGGGTCCCCCGTAAAATGCCCCCACACCTCACGTGCAGGTGTCACGTGAGTTGACGTGGCCAAGGACCCCCGATGCAATAAATAAAAGTTTTAGGGTGCTTCTTATAAATATAACATAAATACAAAACAATAGATGAAAGTTTCTGTACTAAATAACAATTGCAAAAATGATCGGGGAGAGGATGCAAAATACCCACGGCCTGGCAGATCCGACGGTGCATCGCCCTTCACTTATACACGTGTCAGCACGAGGCGCAACGATACCCCTTCAACATCCTACGGCCGAGATTAGATTGGCTTCAACGATCGAATGACGTGGACTACGCAAGATCCGACGGAGGCTGCTTCTCAGGAAGATCAGCGGAGATCCAACGGTGGCGGGTAGATCTGGATGAACATGTTGGACATGCGAGCCCACGGCAAGCCACTATGCAATAAATGTTATTGCGAATATCATTCCCTGATCTGAAATGAAGAATACATAATTTGCATAATAGGTCCCCTAGTACAATTAGGGTTATGTACCATGGCCATCTTGATGATCATATAGCTGTTGATTCAAATATTGAATCAAAGAGGTTGGTGCTTGGATGAACATCTAAAAAGTTAGATCGAGGACTCATCAAGCACTATCAAATGATTATTAAGAGATGATCTCCAGCCTGAGTAGGAGATGGTAATCCTTTCTCATTTAGGCTCATATCCGACCGACCTCTTGATGCAGGTCCTCGGCATAGGAATAGAGATTCGGAGGTGTCAGATTAGTTAGGTCAAAGAGTTGACTTAATGAGATCGAGATAACCAAAGTTCTATGTTGTATGCTGTCACAATATAGGCACGCATCCTCTGACCAGAGACAGATGTGTTACTATATGTCTGAGTATGTACATTTGACAGACCAATAGGTTGATGAACTAATCGTGGTCTATACACCGGTGCGTCGGTGTGCATATAAAGGCATATAAGTAATACGATCTCTCAAAGGGATCATACAGGTTCATTACTTAACCGGAAGACATGAGCTCACTCATGAGATATTGGGAAGAATCAAATTCCGTTCACGGTCGTCTCGCTTTGGAAGTTTGACTGAATTTGTAGGTTTGATAAATATTTTTGGAAAGTATACGATCAACACCTGGGTATGATATATGCTTTTGGAAAGTATATGATATATACCAACTCCCAATGATCGAATGAGAAACTTAATGATAAATCCCTAAAGTAGACAGTGTAAAATTGATCTTATACTTCGGGATTATTCTAGGTCTTCCACTGTGCAGGATGTACAGGTATTGGGAATACCTATGGGTGATGTGATCATAAACGATTGTATAACCATGACGCTTCCATTCCTAGGGAGTGATGAAACGGGTCTGGATTGTAGTGACTCTTCTCAGTAGAGAAGTAATCTGATCTTAGTCCAAATGTTGGACATTGATCTGAGTGTGATTCAGATTCAATGAGAAGATTATATTTGCGGTCTTGATTTAATCAAGCATCTATGGGAGGCCCGAGATCTGGATTTGAGATGTTATCTTAATATCCAAGTCACTATACATGGAACAATACAATCGCCATGTCCTTATCTCCAAATATTCACGGAGAAAGCGCATTATCCTTGAAAGAGGTCAGGATAATTTCATTGTTGATATAAGTATCCGAGCATTGAGAAAATGGATAATTAAATGTGATTTAATTATCATGATTAATATGAATTCAATTCATATTATAAAGAGTGCTATCTTAGATAATTAAATGTGATTTAATTATCAAAGATGTAAATAATATGAATGTGATTCACATTGTTTGGGCACATGAGAATAGAGAGACAAGATGATTAAATGTGGTTTAATTACCATGGATATAAATAATGTGGATAACACTATCCATATTAATCATATATATTGTAGACGTGATTTATAATATATAAGAGAGAGCTATTTGTAATTTATATTTGTTAATTAAATCTTAATGTGAATTGGATTCACATTGGACATTAAATTGAAAATGTAATTCACATTTTATTTTGGGTTGTGAATGTGATTCATATTTTTCCAATGGAAAGATTGCAATATTCACAAAATAATTATGAATTTTTTTTGTTGAATAATTTACAACAAGTGTTGTTGTAAATCTTGGAGATTTCCATGGAATAATGTAATCTCAAGATATTTCATGAGATTGTCACCAAATCCCTTATTATGGAAGGAGGAAATCTTCATTCCATAATATCCATGGTTGATTGATTTAATTTGTGATTAGATCATATTGATTTATCAATATATATTTAATCTAAATTAAATTAATTGTTGTTGGTTTTTACCAACAAAATCTTAGCCATTAAAAGAAACACAAATCAATGAGAGCCATTTGATTTGTGTTGTTCATGGATTGAGATCTATGGATCGCAAAATATTATAAAAGGGGAGGCACCCCTTTGCTCTTCTACACACAATGAGAACATAAGTCTCTCTCTCTTTCTCTCTACACATCAGCCCTCTCTCTTCTTCTCTCATGGTCATCCACCATGGATGCCCTAGAGAAGTTCTCTATCACCGCAACGTCGTCGTTATGCTGCCCAATCATTTTCTCGTTGATCTCCGTCTCCTTTGGTGTTCCTCGCTCATGAAGAAGATGTCAGATCTTGTGTGTTGAGATCAGGAGATCCGCCGCTTGGCTATCAATATGGATTAAGAGAAGCACGCGATTCATCCTCGTGCTCGCAAGCGTCTCCTCCGTCAGATCGGACTTGAGACAGGAGGTCTCTTCGTTTAGAGACTCGATCGCAACCACACTTCAAGAGGTAATACTATTACTTGTTTGTGGTTTAGATGAAATGATCCGAGAAGTGTTCTTGGATCATGTGGTTTCGTCGCATGAAAAATTTTTTAATTTCCGTTGCGTAGAACAACTAGTGCGACTAGTCATTCCTCGTCATATTCGATACGACGGTCACGGTTCAGTGATGCGCTTGAGTATTATCCCATATCCTTCAAGTGGTATCAGATCCAAGTCGAAGTTTTTGGATACAATCCATAAAAACCGAAGGCGACTTGGGTTCGTTAGGTTGCGAAAGTTTTATCACATTTCATTTTCGCATCTCTGTTTAGTGATTATTTTGGGCCCTATTTAAATTGTATAAACACAAAAATAAAATTTGGATTTTGTTCCCCATTAAATAAAGAAACCATAGGGTCTGAGTTTACGTAATTTGGATTATGTTTTCTCGAGATATGGTTGTTTTAATGAACGTGTATTCACTGTTGCGTGAACTACGAATCTTAACGTGATTAATGAGTTGATTACTGTTTAGATCTGCCTAGAAATACGTGAAATATCACTTAGGTTCTGTCATAAATCAAATTAGCAATCTTTGGAAACTGATTTTGACTAATTTGGATTTAAATTGATTGAGATATGTTAATTTTAGTAAGTAGGGGTCACTCTGAAATTACAGTCCTAATCAAGAACCATGTGATTGTCAATTAGTGAAATTAATTATTAATTTCATGAAATAATTGTGGAAAATATTTGAGAAATATTTATTGATGATTATTTCCTTAATTTACTTGGCATCAACCAATAAATTGATTATATTTGATCTAGATCATAATTGGAAACACAATCAACAAACCACTTGCTTGAATAGGATTGAGAATTTGTCTAGCAAATTTCCTTATAATCAAAAATGTTTTTATTATTACTATATGGTATAATTTCGGTTGAAGAACCGATGATCATATCAAGTAAAAAGTGATTGACTCGGTATTATTTTTTTTCGAGGCGGATATGGTATTTAGTCCGGGATCGATGGGGTAGTGGGTTGCACCGGATGCGGTCCGTCCCACTCCCACTGGTATTGGCCATGACAGCAGGTAGAGGACGAATGATGCCTGAGAGATCATGATGTATTTTCTAATTATTAAAATTCAAATTAATATGTACTTTGAGATAATACCATATATTCATGTAAAATCAAGTTTGTTGATTGAATTGGATTGATAATTAATTTAATATGATTACGTTAATTATATCCAAATTAAAAACACTCTATTATGAATAGATGTGTATTTCCCTTGGAAGAATTAATTATATGAATATGATTCATGATAATTAATTGAAATTTGATTATGAGGTGGAGGATCACATAAGTGACATCCATGGTCTCCCGTTAAGGTGAAGGGTTCCGTCGGCAGATATTGTATGTAGGAGACACCTGTCCGAAGTGATAGCTCCTGCATACAATACATTTGGATCGGGTTCTTCGCTTCTCGAAAGAGTAAGGACGTATGCGTAGTGACCCCAATATCGGGTCCTCATACAATTGGGGCGATATTGGATTGCACATATCGAGTTGTATTCATGTTGACGGTTGGTTCAATTAAAGACGGATCAACATCACCTTAGGGGTGGTGGGCCCAGGTGTTAAAGACTGAATTGGGAGATGCAAGTTGGACTTGCAAGGCGGAATGTGTTCCCGCTTCTTTTTATCGGAGTTACAGGTTCTCATATTATTGGGATGTAACAAAGATAAGGAAGGAGATCCCATATCTTGCTTGAGATATAATGGTAAGTATATCTCTTACATTGAAAGTGATTAAGGGAATGAACTTTCAATGTTGACAAGGCAAGATAAATTTGATATAAAAATTCCTAAATCAAAGTACAATATATATTTAAATATATTTATGCAAATTTCTTATTTCAGATAATCCTTCATTAAAGTCACTCAATATTATACTCAATAATAAGCAGTAAAATACCATGGATTGGATCCATGATCTAGATATTGTACTTGCAGGTGGACACATATTGTATGTGGTTGCAATGTGCAAGTTTCCTCATAATAATGAGGAGTTCCAATTAAATAGACAATAGGACTACTACCCTAGGGCTTGTATGTATCTATAGTCTTGATCTCTCATCGAATGTACTTTGGAAGTGACATGTTGATGATGATTGTAATTGTCAAATAATCCTTATAAAATTCTAAGAAGATGTTCTGTCATACATATGTGCTCTTGACATTGAATCATAAATAACATAGTTCTCCGCATCATGTAGAATGGTGGCTCTATAAGAGATGATATATTCAAATTATTTGAGTACCTGCCAAAACCAATGCTTTAAGAGTTTAGATGGATGTAGATACGATGAGTGTCATCATTCTACTGTCAATACTACGATCATTCATGATGCTTCATATTATTCATATTGTATGAATTGAATGAAGCATGTATAAATGTTGAAATTCTCTTATATTGAAATCTTTTGAATTTAACATAAGAGACCAATATCTTAAGTAATGGTTGTTTATAGATGAAGGGAGCATAATGGAAGCGTGGGTCTGACCCATGTGAGAATGAAAGTCAAAGAGTTGATTGTACTTCTGTGAGTTCCATATGAAATCCAAAGATTTGGATAAATGCCAATACTGCAATAAGCTGATGTGTTGATAGTATGACTATCAAATCTATCTAGAATCTTTAGAGAAGGAATCGGATAGTACATCAGAATAACCTACATATAATCATTGAATATGACTTACTTATTTGATAAGATAAAGTCTAACAATTATATCTCAGTCTTCTAAATTACACTTGCAATTAGTTGCATATATGTTAGAAGATTAGAAATTTGATCTTAAAGGTTCAATAGTCATCCACATGGATATAGATGAAATTGATGCAACAATCTCTATTGGATTGATAGACTTCATAATTTCAGTGGGAAAGACCTTAGTCTTAGAGAATGTCTCTATGACCCAGATTTTAGAATACACTCATTGTTTATTTCTAAATGTTGGAAATAAACATGAATTCTGTAATAGACCTATCATAAAGAGTTATGATGGAGATATTTCAGATAGTAATCAATAATATTGTGGACTCTACTAAATTAGAAAAGTAATGAATGGTTCATTAAGATTTCTAATACTGAAAATTAAACCATTAAAGATCAATAGGAGGATGAAGATCATTTGATAATGATCTAGCATCATGTTTTGGACATTTGTCTGTTGATGTGATCAATAGGCTGATAAGAGATGAAACTTTAGATTGTCTAAAGGTTCAAATCTTACATACTTGTGAATACTGTATTGAAAAGTAGAAATGTCCAATACACCCTTCCTTGGGAATGGTGTAAGATGTAAAGGTATTCAAAATCTCATACATATTGATGTATGTGAATCATCTAAGTCAGAATAAACATTATGGATATGTGATATCTATTGATGATTATTTGAGATATGAGATTTCTTTCCTTCTCCTTAGAAAGCTTTGAAATGTTCAAAGATTTCACAATTTTGGTTTTGAACCAAAATCTAAAGGAAGATGAAATGAATTTGATCTAACCTAGGTAGCTTGTACCTATTAGATAAATTCATGGAATACCTTATAGAGATATGAATATTATTTTTATCTCACTCCTTATAAACCTAAACTCAATAAGAGTTGTAGGGAGATATAATTGGATCATGTATGACATGATATGATCAATGATGAATATTAGCATAATTATCTATTAGTTTCCAAGGTATATATATAGTAGAGAATACAATATATATCATTAATAAGGTTCCATGCATGTAATATGGACACTGGAGAGTGCTACTTCATTAGGAAAATAAAGGATGGTATTGGATACCTACTTTATGACCTTGAGATTCTTAAAAGGTCTCATCTTTTAGGATGACTCTCTTGAGAATCAAGATGAAAATGAAATAAAGGAACTCATTTAATCTTGATATGATAATGAGACTCCTGGAATCGGAAACTAAAAGGACAATTAAAGATGAAACACTAATACCTCTTCAAATAAGTTTGAAGATGGCTTCCATGTGTCAGTTGAATCTGACAATGATCTAACTTCATATGATGAAGCTTCTAAAGATCATGCCATGGAAAGATGGATGTTAGCAATAAAGTCTAAAGTAGACTTCATATACAAGTGTTTTATATAGACCCTCGAGGATCCACCTATATGGATAAGACCCATTAAGGTGCAAATAGATCATCAAGAGAAAGAGGAAACCTGATGAAAAGGTAGAGACCTTCAAAGCACGGTTCGTGGCCATGAGCTACACATAGAAGAGAAGGCATCACTTGCGATGAGACTTCCTCTCCAGTGACCTTGCTTTAACCCATCAGAATATTGCTAACCATAGCTACACTCAAATAATAGTTGGAATATTGTTTTGATGAAATCATAAATGTTATGGTTTCAAATATAAACTTGATAAACCATATGAAGCTCAGTGGGAGTGCCATTGTGTTCATCGTGCTAAATGTAGATATCCTAATCATTTGGAATGATCTAAGGATGATGGTAATAAGTGTTTTATAATCTGGTTGTTCCATGCGCCGAGATATGATCTCAAGAATACCTCTTAGATCTTATTTTGAAGTTGTTCAGAAGCAAAAAAAAGAGGGTATTGGGACAGTCACATTAATGGTATAACTTGGACCTTTCCATGGAAAATTCCAAGAAAGGATTCTTTCCCTCAAGATATGGTACTTACCTATCTAAAGGAATAGCACCTCAAAGAGTTGAGGATGTGAATGCTAAAACTGCTTGCCCTTGTGCATCAGTTTCGAGAATCCAAGTGTATGCTAGATGTGTACAAAAGCCAGATGTATGCCATGCAGTAGGAGTAGTAAACGGTTGCTGATCCAACTATGGTAATTAAACACTTGATTGCAGTAA
The DNA here is from genome assembly GCA_037367405.1 of Ottelia alismoides. Lineage (NCBI taxonomy): Eukaryota > Viridiplantae > Streptophyta > Magnoliopsida > Alismatales > Hydrocharitaceae > Ottelia > Ottelia alismoides. The sequence goes on along the minus strand of JAZKJV010007811.1, from coordinate 676,908 downwards.
TAACAATATCTTCAAAGATGATGAAACTTACAGATAGTAATCTCAGAATCTTATCTTCAAAAGTTTAAGACCTTGTAAATAGAGATCTATAAGGGTCTTAACTGTAGATACCTAAGGAGATAGAGATCTCTAGGAATAAAGGTATTATAATAAGGATTATGGACATGCTGGTTATAATAATTATCGAGCTATAGTGTCAAGGATACTATAACAAAATTGAGTATTGGTTGCATAAGATGCAACATTCGCATTGGATGTGAGCACTGTTACTAGGGGATATGCAAGTGCCGTAAAAGGACTTGGTGAAGTCTCTTGGGAACAGAGTGACTGATCATCTTACCTAGCTATTTTCTAAATAGCCTATGATTGTCACATGAGTGTGGTTTTAAATGATTAGCCTATTAATGGCTCTTTGGGCTAGTGGGAGATTGTTAGACATGCGAGCCCACGGCGAGCCACTATGCAATAAATGTTATTGTGAATATCATTCCCTGATCTGAAATGAATAATACATAATTTGCATAATAGGTCCCTTAGTACAATTAGGGTTATGTACCATTGCCATCTTGATGATCATACAGCTGTTGATTCAAATATTGAATCATAGAGGCTGGTGCTTGGATGAACATCTAAAGAGTTAGATTGAGGACTCATCAAGCACTATCAAATGATTATTAAGAGATGATCTCCAACCTGAGTCGGAGATGGCAATCCTTTCTCATTTAGGTTGATATCTAACAAACCTCTTGATGAAGGTCCTCTGCATGGGAATAGAGATTCGGAGGTGTCAGATTAGTTAGGTCAAAGAGTTGACTTAACGAGATCGAGATAACCAAAGTCCTATGTTGTATGCTATCACAATATAGGCACACATCCTCTGACCAGAGACAGATGTGTTACTATATGTCTGAGTATGTAAATTTAGCAGACCAATAGGTTGATGACTGATGAATACCCATTCATCACTCTTTATTCTTATATTTTAGCTACAAAAACCTATGCAAATGCATGTAGATATGTGTAAATAGGGTCAATTAGCAAAAGCATGCATGTTTGTAAATATAGATAATTAGCATGTTTTTGTGCAAAAATAAAAGAATAAAGATGAAAAAGAAAAAGAGGGAAATATTTAGAATAAATATTGAGCAACCTAACCCAAGGGAGGGCTCAACATGGGCCTGACCGCATAAAAGCCATGTAGAGGGAGATAGGGGCTCACATGTGTATATACTTGTACATAAATAAAATACTTATTTTCCTCACCCAAAAATATGTTGTAAATATTTTGTAAATAGTTGTACATATTTATACACTATTAAAAACAAAACAAAAATCTAAAAATCAAAAATGCAAAAATACCCCTTCACCATGTACATAAGACCATCATCCTCATCTATTTCACCTTGTAAATAAACTTATTTATTTTCTAAACTTTTTGTAAATACTCTTTATTATATATTGTAAAAAAAATAAATAAAAAGAAACAAAACAAAAATCAAATAAAAATTACAAAATTAAAAGTACAAAAATATCTTGTATATATCCCATGTATATAGTTGTAAATAACTATTTATTTCACCTATGTATATAATTAATAAAAATAAAATAAAAATAGCTTTTTATTCCTCATTTTATCCTATAAATAAATAAAATATAAAATAGGAATAAAAATGTATAAAAATAACTAATTAAAAATCAAAAATCAAAAATCATATATTGTATATATACCTATGTATAGACCTATATTGTAAATACCTTATTTTTATTTCCAAAAATTAATTAAAAATCACAAAAAAAATAGAAAAAAAAATAAAATAAAAATATTTTGTGTTTTAAGTTTTTGAAAATTCGGCCATTTAATGGCCCAAAAAAATCAAATAAGGATTTAAGGCTTGGCGGGCTCTGATTGGTCCACGGGGGATTGTTGACCCCCGGTCAACTCCCCCCCCAGGACCACCAGAGCCGGGTCTGGTTCGCGGACCCGACTTCTTCCATTTATACCCACCAGATCCGACCTCCATTTAGCCTAATCCATGGTCCTAATTACCCCCCAGGAATCCGGGAATCTCGCCCGACATCGTTCCTAGGGATCCGTGCTCAATCGAGCCGGACCCGAGCTCTTCTTCCCGGACCTGCACCCACATAAAAGCCGAGCTCCGCCGCACTTTCTTTCCATCTTTGGCTCCCCACTCTCACTCCCGTGACCTCCATCGCATCCAGCGAGGTGACAGCTCCCGTTTGCCGGTGTTGCAGTGAGGAGGAGGTGGCCGGTCACTGATCCGGCAGCTTTGCGCCGCCGTGCTCCGCCACTCGACCGGAGCTCGAGCCTCAGGCAGTGACACCCTTCGAGGCGACGACCGGGAGCTAGCTAAGCTCCAGCATAGTCTTCCGCTCCACCCAGGTAACCCTTTAGCCTTTCCATGTAGCGTAATTTCTGGTTACCCCCAATTTGTATCTCCGACGAGTTCCTCTGATTCCGGCCATATCGAGTAGCATTTTGATCATCGGAACCTACGCTCACCTTCGCCACTCCCTCACGCACGTTCTTCGCCCAATCATTCAACCCAGCTCGCCCCGGAGCTGGGATTCGAGCTCCACCATCCCCAGCTCGCCGGAGCTCATTCGTCCCGACCCACAGTTCTCCTTCACCCCGCTTCTTTGGGTCGAGGCACTTTGCCCTCGACCCGCGAAGCGTTTGGTGTGTTTTGCAGGTCAAGAGGAGGCCATCTGAGGCCCCCTCACATCCAGACCAGAAGCTCGTCGCCGCCGACCTCGCCGGAGCCTCTCCAGGGCTCGGCCGGGTCATCCGAGGCCTTCATCAGCTGCGGGACGTCACCGCGGATCTGTCCCGATACCTAGAGGCAGCTGAGGAGGACTGCTGCACGCGCACGAGGCCGGCGAAGCTCGCCGGCGGAGTGTTCTTCCAGCATCCTCCTTCACCGTCCGATCAGCCCCTCCGCTCCAGTCTCGATCACAGCCGTCCATTCATCGAGGAGCAGCTACCGTCGATCATCTCGAGGGGGCTGATCAGGACCGTTAGCGCTGAGGAGAGAGGCACCTGAGGCCATCCCCGTTAGATCTTCCACGTGGTGCCCTCAGCACCGTCGATAGGCCCAAGTCAGAGCAGAGAGAGAAGCGCCCGATACCAGAGCCGTCCGATCACCCACGTGGCGCGAATCGAGCCGTCGACTTAATAAGGGGTAATTTGCTTAGGCCCCCCTCGTAGTTTGTGTTTTTAATTCTAGTCTTGTAAATATTTTAGTCACTTTATTTACGTAGGGTAAATTGCACTGTGGACCTCGTGCTTGTTTTTATTTGCATTTCTGCCCCTGTGTATGTGATCTCACGTGCTTCGCCACGTGTTTGTCTGGGTTATTTGCAACTATTTCCCTGTACTTCTGGTTGGTTAATGAATGGATAGAAACTTTCTGGTATTTACATTTGTGCCCCTGTGAGTCTTTTATTCACGCATGTGCGGATTTTAGTGGGTAAATTGCAACCGTGCCCTTGGACTTTTTGGTACGAGTTACCAAAAGGTCCTAGGAGTTGGTTTTTATTACCAGAAGGTCCCTGAGTGCCCCAGGCATGCGCCACGCGCGTGACTTGCTGGGAAAATTGCACCTGGACCCCCAGAGTTTCGGGTATTTGCACTTGAGTCCCTGTGCACAGTGCCCCCTTTTTGATTTTTGAATAAATATGAAACCACCTCCAAATTCGATGAAAATTTGATACATGGCTCCTGCCATGTTGTTGGATTTTTGAGAATTTTTTAGGACATTTTTGATTTTATTTAGTATTTTTAAAAATTCAAAAACCTTCTTTTTAGCTACTGTCTAGGTTTAAAAATCCCAAAAAAATATAAAATCACCCCCAAAAATTCTAAAAAAATTAGCTACTGTTCTTTGTTTGTTGTTTGATTTTCTAGCCAATTTTGGCTATTTTTCATCACTGAAAAACCCTAAAAATCTAAAAACCCTTAAAAACTCATAAAAATTATAATAAATAATCTAAAAATCCAAAAACAATAATTTTGGTGCCCAAATTTTCCTTATTTTCTCTAGAATACAGGAAAATTACCTCCAGGGCCCTCTGAGATCCTTAGATATTTTATCTTTGGGTTTTGGGCCATGCTGGACAGTACCCTTTCTTTTTAGCACTGTTTGATTTTTAGAAAATAAAATATACCTTATAAAAATCCCAAAAATTCAACAAAAACACTTAAAAACCTAAAAAACATAAAAACCATTTTTCTTGAATTTTTGCTTGATTTTTGGTGTGTTAAATAAATTGCCAAAGTGTGTTTATATTTGCCTTCTTTTATTTTCTTCATATTCTAAAATCCTAAAAAATATAAAAATTATTAAAAACCACAAAAAATACTTTTCTTTGATTTTATTTTCTTTTTACTACTTCGTAGGCCCTAGGCCAACCCATGCTCATTGTGTTCGACCCTGGGAGCTATACCAGGTTAATCCCATAGCTAGGACCGCTTGCCTTGATTGATTGATTTTATTTCTATTTTGCGGTTCGATATTTTTCTTGATATACCTATCCTCTGAGATCCGGGTCGCAACGACCCTAGTCTTATTACCTTCACCCGGGTCTTGAGGGTTTTTAGGTTATCAGAATGGCGCCGTTGCCGGGGAGCACGGCTTAGTAGTGTTGTTTTTATTTCCGTTTTTATTTTCGCGGCTTTTCGCGGCTCTTCGGAGCTCGCGGCTTTTCGCGGTTTTTGTATCTATTTTCTTTTTGTTTTATTTTGTTTTATTTTGATTTTCTCTTATTTTTGTTTTTGTTTTATTTTGTGTGATTATTTTATTTTCCATTTTTGCATAGATATCCTCACTTTTATTTTTATTTTCTTTTCTTTATCATTTGATTAATTTTATTGGTCTGACCACTTTTCTTTTCTCTATCTTGCAAGGGCCCGAGGACCGCGGAGGCGACTTTCGAGGAGCCGGTGCAGCCGCGGCACTTGGGGGCGGCTTCTTTCTCTACGAAGCCGCAGGAGAGAGCGAGAGAGAGAGAGAGTTGAGTGGGTGAGGTATTAGGATAGTTTTATTTCATTTTATTCATTATTAATTGTAATAATACAGGACACTTCTGAGACTGTTTGGACTTGAGACCGTAGCGGGTCTGTTTCGCCGAGCACCGGTGTGCTCGGGGGACCCATTAGGACTTGCGGTTTTTCGCGGTTTTCTTCGCGGCTTTCTTTTTATTTCTTACTGTCATTTGCCGGTTTTTCGCGGTTTTTGCTTAAGCCCCTAGATTTAGGACTTTCTGGTGATTGTGACGTAGTTGAGTAGGATCCACACACCTTAAGGCATATCTGTTCCTATAGAACCGTAATTGGACCTACTTAAAATAAATAATAAAAATAACCGACTCGCTAGCCTCCGTAGCCTACGTACCGTAGCTCGTCCTGTAAAGCGCTTACTCCTACCCCCGATTTGTCGGGCAGGGGAGGGACGAGCCAAGACCGGACCCTTTGGCTTGGAGGTCGGTGACCGGTTAGACGGTTCTTCGCTAGAAGTTGCTCGTCTAGGACTTGGCTTCCCGCTGCATCATTTAGCTTAGTTTAATTTCTGTCTTTATTTTATGCGCGGATCATTTTGCATGTAGAGAGCTGGAGCAAGGTACGCATTTCTGACTTTGCATGCATCATTGATTTCTCGTGCATCGGCTTTTTCGACTTCTCCCCCCTGTTTTTGACTTAATAATCAGGAGAATCGAAAAATTCGTTAGGCGTTCTTGTTTGCTTCGAAAAATACCTAAAAAGTGTAACCATAAAATTGGGACTGCTAAGACTATTGACCTTAAAACTCGCTCACCCTAAAAAATTCTGTCTTGGGGAGAGCAACCCCCTCATTGCTTGGTTTGTATGCACGAGAGAGTGACCCGAACACTAGGTAGAGCCCCCCGTTGCTAAACTCGACTGACTACCGACTCTTCCGTGCGGGACAGTCGGTTGGGGTTAGCAGCGGATATCCCAACAGGTCACGTAAGCGCTCTGATATTTGTGTGTTCACCAAAATAAAATCGACAAGATAATTTGACCGAACTTTCACGGTCTTCAGCTCGCGTTACGTTGGTGAACCGGGGGTTTGTTTTCAGATCATAGTTTTTCCAGATCTCATCCGCCCTACTCGCTAGATCAAGATGATGGGTAGACGGTCTCTTAGGCAGCCTCTGGCTGCACCGCTTTCGGGCGCGTCTACCTCATCATCTAGGTTGGCTCGCGAGAGCTCAGACCCGCTCTCCGAGCCCGAGTACGACTCCACCATGTTCCCCCTCGATCCCCTTTCTGACCTTCCTGAGAGACACGAGCCCGAGGAGAGATTGATACACTTGACAGCACCTGAGTTGGGCTCATTTGATTTTGCAGACATCGAGATGGCCGGAGCAGGCAGTTCTGATGATCACTCCCGTAGACCAGAGCATATTGTACTAGACCAGGGAGCGATCAACTCCACCCTGATCGCATCACTCGATACAGTTCAGCAGCAGCTCCGCGATCAGGGAGCGTTCATGATGGAGATGAGGCGTGAGTTGGAGAGGCTCAGAGTAGAGAGAGATGAGCAGAGCGAGCCCGAGGAGATCCCGGATGCAGATGCACATGCACGAGCCGCAGCAGCAGCAGCAGCAGCCGCGGCCGCCGCCGCAGCGGCAGCAGCCGCAGGAGGAGCAGGACCACCGAGACCGATGCGGGATTTACACAATCCCGGATCTACACTGATGCACCATTGGGTGGTGGTTCCAGCTATCGTGGGGGACTTCAAGTTCCCCCCAAACACCTTGCAGATGCTCCCGCGGTTCCACGGACTTGCTACAGAGGAGCCCCACCTCCACCTCCAGGAGTTTCTTATGATATGCAGCACTGTCCACGACAGACATGTGGACCAGGACACGATCAGGATGATCGCATTCCCCTTTTCACTGGCAGATAGAGCAGCCACCTGGCTGAAGCACTTGGGGAGATTTGTCTATACCTGGGAGCAGCTCCGCACCGAGTACTTGAACAAGTACTATCCACTCGGGCGGACGAATGCAGCGAGGGCCCTGATTAGTAACTTCTCCATGTTCCCCAACGAGCAGTTCCACGAGGCTTGGGAGAGGTTCAGAGAGCTTTTGGACAGATGCCAGCACCATGACATCACGAAGCCGAACTTAGTTCAGAGCTTCTTCAGTGGGTTGTCACCAGAGCTACAGGGCCTGGTGAATGCTTCTTGTGGCGGGTCCTACTTCGCCAAGGACCACGACCAGGTCTGGGCTATTTTTGAGGAGATGGCAGAGAACTACATGGTGATGTCCCAGACCCGGCTCTACACTCAGAAGACCCAGCCACATCAGCCAGGACCCGTGCAGTACCAGAGGATAGCACGGGTAGATGCAGGTCCTTCTAGTTCGTCCGCAGCCACAGCAGCAGCACAGTTAGAGTCGTCAGCTGCGGACATGGGCATCATCAGCGAGAAGTTGGACCGCATGGAGCTGATAGAGAAGAAGCAGTGCCAGGGCATAGCGCAGATGGATCAGATGGCACAGGTCTTGAGCGACATGATGACACAGCTCATGTGTCTCCAGGAGGCACAGACGGCTTCTCAGCCCCGTCTTCAGTCGTGAGGCGACGCCGGCAGCAGCAGCAGCTCGTCCCAGCGCTCCAGCACCCCAGTGCATCCTAGACAGGTTCACCTTGTACAGGCGGAGCCGTACCAGCAGCCGCAGCCCACCTACCAGTCTCCACCATCTCCAGAGATGCAGATGGTGGTCTACCAGCCGGACCAGCCTCTGGCAGTACTCCCGCCAGCCCCCTTTGATGCCGAGCCGTTGATGGATGTCAACGGGATCTGGTACGACCGTCCCCAGCCTGGGATCCGACGAGACCATCCCGGATTCAGGTGGGGGAATGGTGGTGCCCAGCCCCAGCAGCAGCCGTCAGGACAGGGAGGGCAGTACTCCCATCAGAGAGACCAGCACCAGCCGCAGCAGCAGCCCCCAGCGTATCAGCAGCAGTCATCCTACGGTCCGCGTCCCTATCAGCAGCAGGGACAGCCTTGGAGACGTGAGCAGCAGGCTCACCAGGGATACCAGCAGCACCCTTCATCCTACCCCTCTTACCCATCACAGCAGTTCCAGCAGCCTCACCCACAGAGAGGCCACCCGTCGGGCTCCCACGAGAGCCCCGCCTTGGATGACATCGCCCGCCTCCTCACGGACCAGCAGGCTACATTCCGACGGGAGATGGACGAGTTCCGCCAGGAGATGCGGGACCTGGTGAGAGGGAAGGCCGCCATACCAGCCCAGATAGAGCCCAATCCGAACAGCCTCAAGAGGAAGTCTGAGCAGGTAGTACATACTGAGTCAGCCACTCCTAGTGACCCATTTGATGATACATCTTCGGATTTATTTGATGCTGATTTTGTAACACTTAGGAGCGGTAGGACCCCAGCAGGCGGCGGCGCCTCATCTGAGCACCATCCCGAGGCGCCACAGGAGGAGGAGGAGAGCGGTACTGAGGCCGCTCCAGACGATGACGGTGGTACTGAGGCCACCAAGGATGCTGATCCCACCGGCGGTACTGAGGCCGCCGCTTCACCAGATCTAGGAGGTGGTACTGAGGCCACCCACTCAGCCGCGCTAGCCAGCGGTACTGATGCCGCACGACGTCCAGCAGCAGCAGCAGCAGAGTCAGCCCGTGGTGGTACTGAGGCCACCGGTGTTTGTAGAGAGAGATCTGATGTTTTTCCTCGTGTCCATGTATCTCAGAAATCTGCTATGAATAAAGGAAAAGGTTTACTTTCTTTTGGTCCCACTGTGGTGCATGATGTATGTGTGGATCCGGTCCTTGAACCGTCTAGACCTTTTCCTAGTCCTTCATCTGAGAAGGACCCAGTGATCCCCTTCCCTAGAGCCCTTCAGATGGAGAAGGGGAAGAAAAATGATCCAAAAAAGAGAGAGCTTGAGGAGTTCAGCCAGAGCATGATAGATCGGTTTCACATTCAGCTGACCCTCCAGGAGGCTTTGCAGCACATCCCCCTTCTCCAGAGATCTTTGAGAGAGAGGACTACAGTCAGGAGGAGGAGGAGGAACCACACTTCAGAGATCCATGTGCTGACCAAAGCCACGTGCTTTGCGATCCAGAACCGACTGCCAGCCAAGAGGCCAGATTCAGGGGCCCCGTATGTCAGATGCCAGATTAGTGAGCAGTGGTTCGACCGTACTCTTCTAGATAGCGGATCGTCGATCAACCTTCTTCCGGCAGCCCTTCTCGACCGCTTCGAGTTGGGCACTCTTCGACAGAGCAGGACAGTCCTTCAGTTCGCTGATCGATCTGTCAAGAGGCCGAAGGGGTTATTACGAGACGTTATCGTCACGATTCAGGGCCTGCAATTCCCCGTGGACTTCGTAGTGCTGGACATGGAGATCCCTGAGTCAGTGACCGATACCCCCATCATCCTTGGTCGTCCGTTCTTGGCCACAGCCAAGGCGGTGACTGATCATGATAGCGGGAAGGTGTACTTTCGCGTCCAGGGCGAGAGTATACAAATAGAGACGGTCGAGGACTATAGAGCCAGATTCAGATCCCGCTCAGATGCGAGTACCGATTCAGAGCAGCTGATAGACACAGAGCCAGACATTCACCAGGACTGTGATTTTGTGATCACAGATGATGAGGCAGCTTGGGCAGACCTTGAGACACAGACCACCCTCTCACTTTCAGACACAGCTGAGGCAGAGATGATAGCAGAGGAGAGTCTGGAGAGCACAGACCTGGTTCAGGATACCATTGCGGCAGCAGAGCCGGTCCTCGATCGCAGCACGATGACTAGTGGTGGTGGTGCTGATGCCACCTTGTTTCCCGGTGGTACTGATGCCACCGTTTCTGATACAGATCCCTCGAATTCAGAGTCTGATTGGGCCGATTGCTATGATCAGATGCCAGACTTGAGTCCAGTTGAGCCTATTGATGAGGAGGATGTAGATGCAGAGCCGAGCAGAGACAGTGCAGTAGAGCCGCCTTCTCCCGATCCAGTTTGCGAGAGTACACTTTCACTTTCCCAGGCAGATTTGGCCGATCTTGCAGCTTTCACTCAGTTTCTTCCACAGCCAGATTTGCCGGCACCCAGCATTCCAGAGCTGAAGCCGCTCCCTACTTCGCTGAAGTATCGATTCCTTGCGGGCGATCCAGAGATGTACCCAGTCATCATCTCCGCCGAGTTGACTGGAGAGCAGGAATCCCGTTTGATGGGGGTTCTTGAAAAGAACCGCAAGGCGATCGGATGGAGCGTAGCAGATCTCCATGGGATTAGTCCATCAGTGTGCTCCCACCATATCTATCTCGAGGAAGGGGCGAAGCCGTCGCGTGAGTTCCAGCGGCGACTAAACCCCAACCTGAGAGAGGTTGTGATGAAGGAAATATCGAAGTGGTGGGGTGCAGGTTTTATTTATCCCATTTCCGACTCCAAGTGGGTTAGCCCCTTGCATGTGGTGCCCAAGAAGACAGGCATAACGACTGTGATCAGTGAGTCAGGAGAGGAGATTGCTACACGAGTACCCACCTCTTGGAGGGTTTGTGTTGAGTACAGGAGACTCAACCAAGCCACCAAAAAGGACCATTTCCCCCTGCCTTTTATTGACCAGATCATTGAGAGACTGGCAGGGAAGAGCCATTATTGCTTCCTGGATGGGTACTCGGGCTACAACCAAGTGGCCATCGCTCCTGAGGATCAGGAGAAGACCACCTTTACCTGTCCCTTCGGCACATACGCTTTTCGACGCATGCCATTTGGGCTATGCAATGCCCCTGTGACTTTTCAGAGGTGCATGTTGTCGATCTTCTCGGACATGGTAGGGGAGTGCCTAGAGGTCTTCATGGATGATTTCTCGATCTACGGCGACGGATTTGATTCTTGTCTTGACTGCCTAGATCGAGTACTCCAGCGATGTATTGAGTATCACTTGGTGCTATCTTGGGAGAAGAGTCACTTCATGGTGACTCAAGGGACGGTGCTTGGCCACATCATCTCCGACAGGGGCATGGAGGTTGATCCGGCCAAGGTTGATGTCATTAGGAAACTCACACCACCGTCCAATCTGAGGCAGTTACGGTCATTTCTGGGGCACGTTGGATTCTACAGGAGATTCATTCAGGATTTTAGCAGGATTGCCCGACCGTTGACTGACCTCTTGACGAAAGACACCGAGTTCCTTGTCGATGACAAGTGTCTTTCGTCGTTTGCTACTCTCCAGCAGTGTGTTATTGAGGCTCCTGTCCTCCAGCCGCCTGATTGGTCTCTCCCATTTGAGATCATGACGGACGCCTCCGATTTTGCCATAGGGGCAGTGCTGGGACAGAGGAGGGATGGAATACCATTTGTTATACACTATGCTAGCCGCACATTGGATTCCGCCCAGCGGAATTATACAGTCACAGAGAAGGAGATGCTAGCCGTAGTGTTTGCCCTGGATAAGTTCAGATCATATATCATTGGATCTAGAGTGACTTTGTTTACAGATCACACCGCCATCAGGTACCTCATGGCAAAGAAGGATGCCAAGGCCAGACTGACTAGATGGATCCTTCTACTCTAGGAGTTCGACATTGAGATCAAGGATAAGCCTTGAGTCAAGAATGTGGTGGCGGATCATCTCTCCCGATTAGAGCAGCCTGAGGATTCTGAGCAGATTGATCCTATCCGAGATACCTTCCCAGATGAGGCGATCCTTGCTATCGCCTCACTCCCATGGTACGCCGATATTGTGAACTTTCTCGTTGCTGGGAAAGTCCCACAAGATTGGCCCAGGCAGAGGCTTGAGACCTTCCTAGCGAAGGCCAAGTCTTACCATTGGGAGGATCCCATCCTTTACCACGAAGGAGGGGATAGCGTCTGGCGTCGGTGTATTCCTCAGGAGGAACACCATAGCGTCCTCACATACTGCCACAAGCTTGAGGCAGGAGGACATCATTCTGGGAGGAGAACGGCACAGAAAGTGCTCCAATCCGGCTTGTGGTGGCCTACCCTCTTCAAGGACTCAGATGAGTTCGTGAAGAGGTGTACTGACTGTCAGAGGATGGGCACTTGTGGACAGCGTGATATGATGCCGATGCAGCCCATTCACTTCTGTGAGGTTTTTGACGCATGGGGCATCGATTTCATGGGTCCATTCCCTAAGAGTCAGGGATTTGAGTACATTCTGTTGGCCGTAGACTATGTGAGTCGTTGGGTGGAGGCTATCCCCGCCCGAGCCGCTGATGCGAGGACAGTTTGCAGATTTTTGAGGAAGCATATCATCACGCGGTTTGGGGTTCCACGAGTTCTTATTTCTGATGGGGGATCTCACTTCATCAACGACCAGGTGAAGGCACTTGCTAGCGAGTTCGGCATAGATCATCGCGTTGCTACACCATACCATCCACAGACGAATGGTCTAGCCGAAGTGTCGAATAGGGAGATCAAGACTATTCTGCAGAAAGTCGTCCGCCCTGACCGAAAGGATTGGTCACAGCTATTGGACTCGGTCTTGTGGGCATATAGGACGTCTTTCAAGACACCTTTGGGCACATCTCCCTTTCGCCTCGTATATGGCAAGCCCTGTCACCTACCTGTTGAGCTGAGGCACAAGTCACTCTGGGCAGTTACAGACATTCTCATGGATCCAGATGGTATAGGAGACCAGAGGAGGGCAGAGCTAGCTGCCCTGGAAGAGCTTAGAGATTCAGCTTTCTCAAGCAGCCTACATTATAAGGAGAGAGTCAAGGAGTGGCATGATTCTCATATCAGCCACAAGCATTTTGAGATTGGACAGAGAGTATGGCTGTTTGATGCGAGGCTTAGATTATTTCCAGGGAAGCTACAGAGCAAATGGAAAGGACCTTATCTGGTTCGGAAGGTACACGACAACGGTAGCATCGACATATCTGAGTTGTCTTCTGAGAGTACCTTCCGAGTGAACGGTCAGCGGCTCAAGCCATTTCTAGATCATGAGCCGCGGGTCGTTGATCTTGCCCCTATTCATTTCGCGTGAGATGTGGTCTTTGACTCACATCTAATGCATCTCACGCCTGAGCTTTACTGATCCTCCGCTGTACATAGATCCAGATGTCCATATAACCACATTCCTTAGTCCCACATCCCTTTCTCCATCTTGTGATTATGCTATACTTAGGGTGCACTTTACCCTAAGTATAGGGGGGATGTGAGACCTTTCGGGTATTTCTTTCGTTTCTGTCTACCCCTATTTTGCTGCCTATACTTAGGGATATCTTACCCTAAGTATGGGGGGGTAGACCCTGTACATTCTCCACTCGGTTTTCCCTTCGTGTACAGCCTGCTATACTTAGGATTATTTAATCCTAAGTATAGGGGGAAGACCCGAGATCCTCTTGAATTTGATTCTTCTTTTGTATAGCCTTCCTTTTCACTTCCCTATACATAGCATGAGTTATGTCTTCTTCATCGCTCTTGACTCCGAGGACATCGTTCGAGCTAAGTATAGGGGGGTGTGTATATATTTCATATATACTTTAGCCATAACTCGTACTTTGTGTGAGTGTGTTAATAAATAAAAATGGCTAAAAACCACAAAAATTAAAAATTTTCATGTACATAATCTTCTTTTATTTGCACATACATAGCTAGTGTACAAATTATTTTTGTAAAAATGATTTCAAAAATCTTTTGTGTGTAAAGCTTGTGTAAATATTTTGGTATCAAAATTATGTATATAGTACAAAATTTTTCCAAAATGTTTTGAAAATCAAAAGTTTGCAAAAATCTTGTTTAAATGTGTGTAAATATCTTTTTGCAAAACTTGCACTTCATGCATCATCATTCATGATTTCAAAACATTTTTCAAAAATTTTGCATGATTGTAAAATTTGTGTAAATATGCATCTTTTTGTACATATGTATATAGTTTTCTGGATTATAGTTGACATTTAAACTAGCCTGGAATCAAATTGAGAAATGGAGCTTGATTAAGATCTTAATCCACCTAATTTCTAAGAGGAACCTTATAGGGCTTAGGTTTAAGGCTTTTCAGGTCCATGGTGACTTAATTCTTTGAGTCCACTAGGCTATGATCACATGTCATCTCAATGAGCCTAAGTAGAGCACTTAACAACAACACATGACTCATATAGATTATGGCTTTACTTGGACAACCGCACTATGCACCGAGCTCTCTACGGATGAGATTGTGAGGAGGCAGTCTTCCTTGGCTTGGGGTAGCATATGAGGGTAGTACTTCTAGGCGGAACCTCTCTTCTTCATTTAGCGAAGGAAGTGCGTCTCAACTTGGTCTGGTTGCCATGAAGTCTAACGACGGGAGTTGTGGGTTGCAATAAAGCTTCAAAAGAGGGATAGTCTACTGGCTCAAGAGGAAAAACTCCTTGTATATATGCTGCACATGTACATGTTGTATAGATGCACTCGAAAAAAAAAATGTGCAAAAAGAAAAGAACTCCAAAAAAGTGGTGGGTCTGAGAGAAAATGATAATCCCACCGGAGTATGTATATAAGTGCAATAAGCAAAGCTTGGTTTCATGATCCACCTGTTGTAGCTTGCAGCAGGGAGACTTGGCTACACTGGTCAAGCTCCCAAGGGTACTTGGCTACACTGGCCTTGACCCATTCTCTTCTTCACCCTCTTCTTGAGCCGGTTGTACTTGAACTTAGAAGGGAATACCCCGCTCCTCGAGGAAAGAGTGGCCAGATTGAGGTCATAGAGTTACCTTGTTGGGGAGGGTTGTCAAGTTGCCATTTCTGAGGTGGAGAGCTTAGACCTCACTTTCACAGGACAAGAAAAGATTCATGGTCTTCAGGGTTTGTGATTGATGACTTGTTCTGATCTGGAGCATTGAGGGGCCTTGGTTATAGAATAGTGGAACTTAGAGGCTGTTAGGTTTTAAGCTTAAGTCTAAATAAGGTTCCGACACATTAATAATCCAAAGATCTGATTGAGCTCCATACCTCAATTTAATGAAGGCAAGTTTAATAATCAACCTTGATCCATGTACATTCTCTTTTTCTTTTTCTTTCTTTCTTTTTCACTTCTTTTTCAAATAAGTGTTTGCTAAGGGACTAGCAAAGTATAGTATAGGGGGGTGATGAATACCCATTCATCACTCTTTATTCTTATATTTTAGCTACAAAAACCTATGCAAATGCATGTAGATATATGTAAATAGGGTCAATTAGCAAAAGCATGCATGTTTGTAAATATAGATAATTAGCATGTTTTTGTGCAAAAATAAAAGAATAAAGATGAAAAAGAAAAAGAGGGAAATATTTAGAATAAATATTGAGCAACCTAACCCAAGGGAGGGCTCAGCATGGGCCTGACCGCATAAAAGCCAAGTAGAGGGAGATAGGGGCTCACATGTGTATATACTTGTACATAAATAAAATACTTATTTTCCTCACCCAAAAATATGTTGTAAATATTTTGTAAATAGTTGTACATATTTATACACTATTAAAAACAAAACAAAAATCTAAAAATCAAAAATGCAAAAATACCCCTTCACCATGTACATAAGACCATCATCCTCATCTATTTCACCTTGTAAATAAACTTATTTATTTTCTAAACTTTTTGTAAATACTCTTTATTATATATTGTAAAAAAAATAAATAAAAAGAAACAAAACAAAAATCAAATAAAAATTACAAAATTAAAAGTACAAAAATATCTTGTATATATGCCATGTATATAGTTGTAAATAACTATTTATTTCACCTATGTATATAATTAATAAAAATAAAATAAAAATATCTTTTTATTCCTCATTTTATCCTATAAATAAATAAAATATAAAATAGGAATAAAAATGTATAAAAATAACTAATTAAAAATCAAAAATCAAAAATCATATATTGTATATATACCTATGTATAGACCTATATTGTAAATACCTTATTTTTATTTCCAAAAATTAATTAAAAATCACAAAAAAAATAGAAAAAAATAAAATAAAAATATTTTGTGTTTTAAGTTTTTGAAAATTCGGCCATTTAATGGCCCAAAAAAATCAAATAAGGATTTAAGGCTTGGCGGGCTCTGATTGGTCCACGGGGGATTGTTGACCCCCGGTCAACTCCCCCCCCAGGACCACCAGAGCCGGGTCTGGTTCGCGGACCCGACTTCTTCCATTTATCCCCACCAGATCCGACCTCCATTTAGCCTAATCCATGGTCCTAATTACCCCCCAGCAATCCGGGAATCTCGCCCGACATCGTTCCTAGGGATCCGTGCTCAATCGAGCCGGACCCAAGCTCTTCTTCCCGGATCTGCACCCACATAAAAGCCGAGCTCCGCCGCACTTTCTTTCCATCTTTGGCTCCCCACTCTCACTCCCGTGACCTCCATCGCATCCAGCGAGGTGACAGCTCCCGTTTGCCGGTGTTGCAGCGAGGAGGAGGTGGCCGGTCACTGATCCGGCAGCTTTGCGCCGTCGTGCTCCGCCACTCGACCGGAGCTCGAGCCTCAGGCAGTGACACCCTTCGAGGCGACGACCGGGAGCTAGCTAAGCTCCAGCATAGTCTTCCGCTCCACCCAGGTAATCCTTTAGCCTTTCCATGTAGCGTAATTTCTGGTTACCCCCAATTTGTATCTCCGACGAGTTCCTCTGATTCCGGCCATATCGAGTAGCATTTTGATCATCGGAACCTACGCTCTCCTTCGCCACTCCCTCACGCACGTTCTTCGCCCAATCATTCAACCCAGCTCGCCCCGGAGCTAGGATTCGAGCTCCACCATCCCCAGCTCGCCGGAGCTCATTCGTCCCGACCCACAGTTCTCCTTCACCCCGCTTCTTTGGGTCGAGGAACTTTGCCCTCGACCCGCGAAGCTTTTGGTGTGTTTTGCAGGTCAAGAGGAGGCCATCTGAGGCCCCCTCACATCCAGACCAGAAGCTCGTCGCCGCCGACCTCGCCGGAGCCTCTCCAGGGCTCGGCCAGGTCATCCGAGGCCTTCATCAGCTGCGGGACGTCACCGCGGATCTGTTCCGATACCTAGAGGCAGCTGAGGAGGACTGCTGCACGCGCACGAGGCCGGCGAAGCTCGCCGGCGGAGTGTTCTTCCAGCATCCTCCTTCACCGTCCGATCAGCCCCTCCGCTCCAGTCTCGATCACAGCCGTCCATTCATCGAGGAGCAGCTACCGTCGATCATCTCGAGGGGGCTGATCAGGACCGTTAGCGCTGAGGAGAGAGGCACCTGAGGCCATCCCGTTAGATCTTCCACGTGGTGCCCTCAGCACCGTCGATAGGCCCAAGTCAGAGCAGAGAGAGAAGCGCCCGATACCAGAGCCGTCCGATCACCCACGTGGCGCGAATCGAGCCGTCGACTTAATAAGGGGTAATTTGCTTAGGCCCCCCTCGTAGTTTGTGTTTTTAATTCTAGTCCTGTAAATATTTTAGTCACTTTATTTACGTAGGGTAAATTGCACTGTGGACCTCGTGCTTGTTTTTATTTGCATTTCTGCCCCTATGTATGTGATCTCACGTGCTTCGCCACGTGTTTGTCTGGGTTATTTGCAACTATTTCCCTGTACTTCTGGTTGGTTAATGAATGGATAGAAACTTTCTGGTATTTACATTTGTGCCCCTGTGAGTCTTTTATTCATGCATGTGCGGATTTTAGTGGGTAAATTGCAACCGTGCCCTTGGACTTTTTGGTACGAGTTACCAAAAGGTCCTAGGAGTTGGTTTTTATTACCAGAAGGTCCCTAAGTGCCCCAGGCACGCGCCACGCGCGTGACTTGCTGGGAAAATTTCACCTGGACCCCCAGAGTTTCGGGTATTTGCACTTGAGTCCTTGTGCACAGTGCCCCCTTTTTGATTTTTGAATAAATATCAAACCACCTCCAAATTCGATGAAAATTTGACACATGGCTCCTGCCATGTTGTTGGATTTTTTAGAATTTTTGAGGACATTTTTGATTTTATTTAGTATTTTTAAAAATTCAAAAACCTTCTTTTTAGCTACTGTCTAGGTTTAAAAATCCCAAAAAAATATAAAACCACCCCCAGAAATTCTAAAAAAATTAGCTATTGTTCTTTGTTTGTTGCTTGAATTTCTAGCCAATTTTGGCTATTTTTCATCACTGAAAAACCCTAAAAATCTAAAAACCCTTAAAAACTCATAAAAATTATAATAAATAATCTAAAAATCCAAAAACAATAATTTTGGTGCCCAACTTTTCCTTATTTTCTCTAGAATACAGGAAAATTACCTCCGGGGCCCTCTGAGATTCTTAGATATTTTATCTTTGGGTTTTGGGCCTTGCTGGACAGTACCCTTTCTTTTTAGCACTGTTTGATTTTTAGAAAATAAAATATACCTTATAAAAATCCCAAAAATTCACCAAAAACACTTAAAAACCTAAAAAACATAAAAACCATTTTTCTTGAATTTTTGCTTGATTTTTGGTGTGTTAAATAAATTGCCAAAGTGTGTTTATATTTGCCTTCTTTTATTTTCTTCATATTCTAAAATCCTAAAAAATATAAAAATTATTAAAAACCACAAAAAAATACTTTTCTTTGATTTTATTTTCTTTTTACTACTTCGTAGGCCCTAGGCCAACCCGTGCTCCTTGTGTTCGACCCTGGGAGCTATACCAGGTTAATCCCATAGCTAGGACCGCTTGCCTTGATTGATTGATTTTATTTCTATTTCGCGGTTCGATATTTTTCTTGATATACCTATCCTCTGAGATCCGGGTCACAACGACCCTTGCCTTATTATCTTCACCCGGGTCTTGAGGGTTTTTAGGTTATCAATGACCTAATCAATGTCTATACACCGGCGTGCTGGTGTGCATATAAGGGCATATGAGTAATACGATCTCTCAAAGGGATCATACAGGTTCATAACTTAACCGAAAGACATGAGCTCACTCATGAGATATTGGGAAGAATCAAATTCCGTGCACGGTCGTCTCGCTTTGGAAGCTTGACTGAATTTGTAGGTTTGATATATATTTTTGGAAACTATCTGATGAACACCTGGGTATGATATATATTTTTGGAAAGTATATGATCGATACCAACTCCCAATGATCGAATGAGAATCATAATGATAAATCCCTGAAGTAGACAGTGTAAAATTGATCTTATACTTCGGGATTATTCTAGGTCTTCCAGTATGGAAGATGTACAGGTATTGGGAATACCTAAGGGTGATGTGATCATAAACGATTGTATAACCATGACGCTTTCATTCCTAGGGAGGGATGAAACGGGTTTGGATTTTAGTGACTCCTCTCAGTAGAGAAGTAATTTGATCTTAGTCCAAATGTTGGACATTGATCTGAATGTGATTCAGATTCAATGAGAAGATTAGATTTACGGTCTTGATTTAATCAAGCATCTATGGGAGGCCCGAGATCTGGATTTCAGATGTGATCTCAATATCCAAGTCACTATACATGGAACAATACAATCGCCCTATCCTTATCTCCAAGTATTCGCGGAGAAAGCGCATTATCCTTGAAAGAGTTCAAGATAATTTCATTGTTGATGTAAGTATCCGAGCATTGAGAAAATGGATAATTAAATGTGATTTATATATCATGATTAATATGAATTCAATTCATATTATAAAGAGAGATATCTTAGATAATTAACTGTGATTTGATTACCAAAGATGTAAATAATGTGAGTGTGATTCACATTGTTTGGGCACATGAGAATAGAGATCCAAGATGATTAAATTTGATTTAATTATCATGGATATGAATAATGTTGATAGCACTATCCATATTAATCATATATATTGTAAATGTGATTTATAATATATAAGAGAGAGCTATTTGTACTTTACATGTGTTAATTAAATGTTAAAGTGAATTGGATTCACATTGGACATTAAATTGAAAATGTAATTCACATTTTATTTTGGGTTGTGAATGTGATTCATAATTTTTCAATGGAAAGATTATAATGTTCACAAAATAATTATGAATTATTTTTGTTGAATAATTTACAACAAGTGTTGTTGTAAATCTTGGAGATTTCCATGGAATAATGTAATCTCATGAGATTACAAGAGATTTCCACCAAATCCTTTGTTATGGAAGGAGGCAATCTTCATTCCATAATCTCCATGCTTGATTGATTTAATTTGTAATTAGATCATATTGATTTATCAATATATATTTAATCTAAATTAAATTAATTGTTGTTGATTTTATTCCAACAAAATCTTATCCATTAAAAGAAACACAAATCAATGAGAGCAATTGGATTTGCGTTGCCCAAGGATTGAGATCCATGGATCCCAAAATATTATAAAAGGAGAGGCACCCCTTTTCTCTTCTACACACAATGAGAACATAAGTCTCTCTCTCTCTCTCTCTACACGTCATCCCTCTCTCTTCTTCTCTCATGGCCGTCCACCATGGATGCCCTAGAGAAGTTCTCTATTGCCGCAACGTCGTCGTTATGATGCACGATTGTTTGCTCGTGGATCTTCGTCTCCTTCGGTGCGCCTCGCTCGTGAAGAAGACGTCGGATGTTGTGTGTCGAGATCAAGAGATCTGCCGCTTGGATCATCAACATGGATTGCGAGAAGCACACGATTCATCCCCGCGCTCGCAAGTGTCTCCCCCATCGGATTGGACTTGAGACAGGAGGTCTCTTCGTTTAGAGACTCGATCGTAACCACGCTTCAAGAGGTAATCCTATTACATGTTTGTGGTTTAGATGAAATGCTCCGAGAAGTGTTCTTGGATCATGTGGTTTCGTCGCAAGAAAACTTTTTAATTTCCGCTGCATAGAACAACTAGTGCAATTAGTCATTCCTCATTGTATTCTATACGACGGTCAAGCTTCCATGATGCGCTTGAGGATTATCCCATATCCTTCAGAACACTGGAAGAACTCGAGCTTGGTGAGTTTGAATCCACCGAAGCTCGAGCGTCCGTGCACCTAGGACTCCTCCGATAATCTCTTTAAGCTCCTGCAACGACGGTGAAGCTACCAGGCCCCTGCAAACAACCCCGAAGACCCTTGGGAGGTCCCAGGATGATTTGTGAACTCAGCGGTGGTTAGAAGCTGTCCTTGATGGTATGCGAGGCCCAGAAGCCTCCTTCAGGACCTGTAAGGGAGAAAAAACACAACAGCACAAAATGGCAGATGCCCTGGCTATTATTGGCGAAGGGATGATGGTTGTGGAGTTGATGAAGATCGCTGGAGCTCAAGAGCTCCGGCGAGTTGTTCGAGAACCGATGTCTACGCTACTAATTAAATAAATGACAAAATAAATTCACTAAGTTAAAGCCGGGGCTAAGGCTAACTAAGATAGTAAGAAAGAGAACATAAAACAACCTCGATTGGTTGGAAAAATTAAGAAGAGACCTTGATGGCAAATGGCTGGAGATGAGGATGGAACCGCCTTCGTGCTGCTTCTCCGCACCAGTTAATAGTGAGGTGTGCTTGCTGTCACATCCCTCAAATCTCAGCACGCAAAAGAAGAGGGAAAAACATCAACAAGGGGTTCAAAAGAGGAAGGAAAGGTGGCGAGCATTTTTGAATAGATGGTGAACAGGCTCTGAAGATCTTGGCGCAACAGCTATCTCAGTGATCCAATCCTCGAGAAAAGACCTGGGCGTGTAAGACCAATCCACAAGGACAAAAAGTCAAGAAGACATCGATGCCAAAGGTTGAAAGATGGAGCCTTGAAAAATCCGCGAAGATAGGTCAAAACACACATCTGACACAGAGCTAGACCTCGGTCAGAGAGTTGACCGAGGTCAATTAGGGAAAGAACCTGGTTGGTCCACATTGACCAACGAGAAACGTCCCTGGAAAAGATGTTTAATTAATTCGATAAAAAATAATAAATGATTTAATTAATGTTTGGTTATAAGATAATTTTTTTTTATTTATGAATTATTTTATTATGATTTTTATTTATTTTTTCGATGTATAAAATTACAAGTTACCTTTTTAGGCTTGTATAGGTATATACATCTATATATTTTAATATTTTATTTTGATATTGCATATTTAATTTTATTTATTTTGTTTATTATTTTTTATATTTAGAAAATATTTTTATACACTTAAATATATTTTTATTTTATTTTTCTGATGTATTTTATACACTTAAATAAATAGAAGTATATTCTTTATTGGTATATTTATTGGTATTATACCTATGTATTTTATACATGTATTTTGTTTTTGTCTTTTATTAAGTGTTTTTATTCTGATTTTAATGTGCCCATATAATATAAATAATATTTACAAAATTATAAAAATATAAAATTATAAAAATAATGAATAATAAATAAATTGAATATTTTAATCTGTACAAGTATATAATAGGGGTCCAAAACTCAACTTTCAAACCGTAGCTCCACAAAATATGAAACCACCTTCATTAAATAGCTTATTTAAAATTATATACAATTTAAGGTGATTTTGATGTGTTTTGAGTTTTTATTTATAAGATACAGGTCTGGGAAGTTGGGATTCTGGAATCTTATTCAGATTATAACTTTTTACCTATACATTATTTTTGTATGAAATCAATTTTGTATTTTCTATATTTAATTATCTACAACATTCATGTACAAAGTTTCTTTATTTTAAGTATAAAAAGTAGGACTAAAAATAGGTCCCAAAATGAATAAAGAATGAATAAAATAGAAGGAATGTATATTTATTTCAGACCCTTATCTCCCCCTACTTTATTCCTTGTCGACCTAGTTATCGAGATGCCTAGGTCTCATGGTTTTGGGTCATAAAATATTTACAATATTTTATTCTTTTTCTTTTATTTTCTTTATTCTATTATTTTGGCTTTAAAAACCGTATTTTATAAAATATTTACATAATAATGCATGCATGCTAAAATGCCTGAATTAACGTTATTTACACGCATTTACTAGGGTTTTTAAGGCCAAAATGATAGAATAAAGATGATGAAACGTAGATTCATCAGTTATACTACAAAATGTCCAAAAACATATAACTGCGTATAAAAGTTTGTGGACTAAAACTAATTACGAAAATGCCCGAGGGCCTGGCCGTGAAATAGCCACCTCACGTACAAAGGTCACGTGAGGTGACGTGGCCAAGACTGAAATGTTATTATACAAAGTATGAGGGTTGTTCTGCAAAATATTACAAAACTTAAATAATGGCTGAGGAATGTTTAAGTACAAAATGAAAATTACAAAAATGCACGAGGATTGAACTACAAAATACCCAAGGCACTGCGGGAGGCAACGACTCGGATCGATCCACTTAGCCACGCGTCGCTTCCTAGATGCGCGATGATGCTTCAGACCAGCGGCTGAGATTAGATGACCGATGAAGATCCAACAGTCGGTAGTAGGTGCATCCAACGACTGAGATACAGTCTAGGGCAGCCGTCAATCCAACGACAGAAAAAGGGAGAGCGATAACAGGGAAGAACTCCGACGAGCTAAAATTCTCCTACCTCGATCCTCCTCCACTGTGATCATCTGAAACTCCAAAAGGGTCGCGCTGACTCCTGCAGGCTTCATCTAGGTACTGGAGGCATCAAAAGTCGTCGGAGAGCCATGGTGTTCACTCCGGGGGGCGGCGGAGCTGAAGGCCCCCAGGTATCTCCAGCGTGTGGTCAAAATGACCCCCAGGTGCTTGCTTGGGGTCCAGACCTGCAAAAGATGGGTGAAAGGGTCGATGGCAAGTTTCCTCGACCTCGCGGAGAGATGGAAGTGACCAGGTGATGACTCCACATTTCATCATCTTTATTCTATCATTTTGGCATCAAAAACCCTAGCAAATGCCTGTAAATAGCATTAAAATCATCATCTTAGCATTCATGCATGTGCATCTAAATAGTGTATAAAATACTGTAATTAAAGCCAAAATTATAGAATAAACAAAAGAAAAGAAAAAGAATAAAATATTGTAAATATTTTCTGACCCGAAACCCCGAGATCTAGGCATCTTGATGAATAGGTCGACAAGGAATAAAGTAGGGGGAGATAAGGGTTAAAATACAACAAAAATACCTTCTATTTCATTCACTCTTTGTTCATTTTGGGACCTATTTTTGGTTCCACTTTTTATACATGAAATCAAGAAACTTTGTACATAAAAGTTGTAGGTAATTAAATAAATAAAAATACAAAAATGATTTCACTAAAAAATAATGTACAGATAAAAAGTTATGGTCTGAATAAAAATCCAGAATCCCAACTTCCCAGACCTGTGTCTCACAAATGAAAACTCCAAATGCAGCTAACTCACCTTTAATTATATATAGAATAAAATAATCTATTTAATGGTTGTTGTTTCGCATTTGGCGGAGCTACAGTTTGAAAGTTGAGTTTTGGACCCACATTGTATACCTGTACAGCTTTAAATATTCAATTTATTCTTTAATCATTATTTTTGCATATTTATATTTTTATAATTTTGTGGATATTATTTATAATAATTATGAGTATTAAAACAGGAGTAAAAACCCAATTAAAACTCAAAATAAAAATAAATGTAAATAAAATACACAGGTACTATACCTATTTACATACATATACAATATCTACTTATATTTTATTTAATATACAAACATCTTAGAAAAAATAGAATAAAAATACATTTGTGTATATAAAAGTATTTTATAATTTTAAAAAATACTAAATAAAAATTATAAAATTTAAAATACACAAAATAAAAATTAGAGAATAAAACATGTAGATATTATACCTACATAGGCTATAATAACTTATAAAAATAAATCTCATAAAAACAAATAAAATTCATAATAAAATAATTTATAAATTTATAAACATTTTTTATTTTTTAACCTAATTCTAATAATTTCATTTAGTATTTTTATAGCATTTTTTAATCTTTTTCCAGGGGGTTTTTCTAGTTGGTCCACGTGGACCAACCAGAGGGCCTGGACAGTTGACCCCGGTCAACTGTCTGACCCACCCCCTGTGGCCATTGTCAGAAGCACTTTTGTCTCTTCTTCTCACCATTTTCCAGGGTTGACCTTGCACCAATTCATGTCCATGCCTTCTGCATTTTTGCTCCTCGATCAGTGGTGATTCACGCCCTAGTGATTTTTGAGGCTGAGGACCACTGATCGAGGCGTTTGGACCTCGTCTTCCACGCCGCCCGTCAACCCTACAAAAGAAGACCCCCAACTTCCCCTCTCAATTTGATCCTTCTTCCACCATTTTCACCCGAAAACCCCTATCTCCTCGTGCTCCTGTGACAGTGGGAGTCGAAACGACCCGGGGTTCGAGTCATCTGGTGTAGAATCGAAGAGATCCGACCCCTCGCCGGAGCTCCGCCGTGCCTTCCAGCCCGTCATCTCTGGTGAGCTTCTCCCTTTTCTCTTTCCATTTTCTTGTAGCTCTACTTTAGCTTAGACTCACCCTATAGAAGTTTAGATTTTTATCGCATCAGTCGCTGTGAATCCTCGATCGAAGCCACGGCGGAGCTGAGCTCCGCCCATCGTTTCCGGCAACTCTTGTTGTTGACCGCCGCCAAAACCACCTCCATTCTCTTCCCCTTCGCTCCGTCATTACGCTCCGCCCATCCATTCACCTTGATCTTGCCCAGATCGAGTCGCTCGAGCTCCCTTCTCCGCCGCTCGCCGGAGCTACACGCCCGAGCCACCCTCCGCCTCCATCGAACCATCCGAAACCGCCTTTTTGTTCGCCTGGATTTTGCGCACCTAATCTTGCAGGTCCAAGCCCAAGAGAAGGCTCCATCGACCCTCGACGACTCCAGGACCAGCCGCCCAGGTCACCTCCGCCGTCCGAGCACCACCCGCCGTCCCTGCCTTGCCTGAGACCACCTGCTGACGCGGAGAGGCCCCAGGATCAATTTGCCCTTGATCCCAGTGCCGAAGTGGCCGTGTGTCGGCCGTAATCGCCAGCCGAAGCTCGTCGGGGGAGGTGTTCTTCGTGACCCTCTCCCTGTCGTTGGATCGGAAGCCCTCTCCAGACGCTACGTCCACCGTCCGATCGCCAAGTGCCCCCTACCGACCGATCGTCCATCGAAGATCTAATCTCAGCCGCCCAGGACGAAAGGGTATCCGTCGTCAGATGCACGCCACTTGGATATGTGGAGCTCCATCGGCCACACGATCCGCCCCGTGGGTATTTTGCATTCTTCACCCACGTGTTTTTGTATTTACGTTTTAGCCCTAGAACTTTTATTTCCAGTTTAAAAGTTTTTGTAATAATTGCACTTAGGCCCCAACACTTTCTTTATTAGCACTTCAATCCGCGCCACGTCACGTCATGTGACTGGAGCGCGTGCTTTTTTGGGCATTTTGCATATTTGTTTCCGAATTTTTAGGTATTTGCAGTTATATTCCTGTGCGTAGTTGTTTAAATATGTTTTTGGGATAATTTCATGTATCCCCCGCTGGTTTCTTTTATTTGCAAATATGACCCTGTGAGTGACAGAACACGTGCCTCGCACGTGTCTTTTGGTGAAATTTGTGCCTAAGCCCCTGAATGTTTCTATAATTGCATTTATACCCCTACTAGGCTTGGGATTTTTTGTATGTTTGAGCTATTTATTTCACGCATCATTCAAATGCCAAAAATTCTCAAAAATTTAACTTAAGCTCATGTTTGCTTAGACTTTCACGCCATATTTTTAGTTTTTTATTTTATCGCATTTTTATATTTATTACAAATAAAAACATCCTATTTCAGTAGTGTCTAGCTTAGAAAATACCAAAAAAATATTAAAATACCTTTGAAAATTCCAAAAAAAAATACCTGTTGTGTATTTCACCCTATTTTAGTGTTAATCCAAAAATCACCAAAAATCTCAAAAGAAAAACCCTAAAAATTCAAAAATACTTAAAAACTTCAAAAAAATCTAAAAAATAGTAGGCAACTTCAAAAATTGTAAACTCAAGTTATGTGGTTTCCTGTTTTTATTATCTCTATTTTAAAATTAGCTTGAAAAATTTTGGTGGCTATCTGATATTTTTAACTCTCATTTTACCCACAGCCAGTAGCCTGTTCATTGTTTTGGATTATTTCAGTGTTTAAAATTACCAAAAACATTCTAAAATTACTTAAAAATCACAAAAAATAGTAAAAAATTATAAAAATACCATAAAGATTTTATTCCTTAATTTTTGACTATATTAGCATATTTTTATAAATATTTTATCATCTCTTTTACTACATAGCTTATATATTCCAATAAAAAAAGAGAAAACATATATATATATATATATAATATAAAAATTATAAAAATTAGAAAATTAAAAATCAAAATACAAAATTAAAAATAAAAAAATATATAAAAAAAATATAAAATTTAAAAACCCACAAAAAAATTAGATTGGCTAAGTGGTTTATTAGACCTAGCTTTTGACTCTTGTCTTTACTCTACACCGTTGTTTCCTGTGTTCGACCCCTACTTGCTTGCCATTGTACATTCTTAGTAGGGTATAATAAATTTTAATCCTTGCTATTCATTGCTTGATTGATTGTGTGGGTTAATTGTTGACGAACGAGGAGGCTTGAGTAGTCACATCAGCGACAATGAGTCTGATTTGTCAGACCACTACTTAGCGGCTCTCGCTTTTTCACTTTTCAAATGGCGCCGTTGCCGGGGAGCATCGGCTTGTAGAGTACTTTTGAGTCTATTATCTGCTTACCCATTTTTGCGTATTTGTTTCTCTTGCATACTTTATTTTGAACTGTCTGACATTTCTCTTGTTTTCTTGCGAGGGACCGCTGACCGAGGAGGATCGCCTAGGGGATCCTGCGCATCCTTGGGAGGAGGAGTCGGCTATTCTACCCTAGCCGGTAGGAGAGAGCAGGAGAGCTTGAGAGAGAGACAGTTAGTTTTTATTTTTGCGAGAGAGAGTGATTTGATTAATTGTAATAATACAGGACTTGGACACTTCGGGCCTAATTTCCGGGTGTTTGTTCACCCGGGGGCTCACCACGGTTTTCTCGTGTTTTCTCGACTGTCATTTTCCGGTTTTGATTTCTTTTTCATTTCTTTTGTGGATTGAGCCCTTAGTTGTAGGCCTTGCTTGTTCGATTAAATTAGGTCCAAACACACTAAAAACCATTGCATGCACCTATAGCTCGTAGTTGGACTTAGTTTAATTAAACAGTCAATTCACTTCTCTTTGATCCGCCGTGCCGCGAGCTCATCCTGCAAAGCGCTTTCTCCTAAACTCAAGTGTGTTGAGCAGAGGAGGGGTGAGCCTAGACCGGACCTTAGGATTGGAGATCGGTGATTGACTCGTGGTTCTTAACGCTAGAAGTTGCCTACCTTAGGACGATTTCCACATTGCATACCGGCATATAGATTAGGTTTATAAATTTCTGCTTTGCATCTTGCATGGAGAGAGAGCTGGGATTCACTGTAAGTCCTCTATCTTTGCATCCATCATCTAGGCACAAAGGTGAGATTTCCACCTTGGTGTCGACTTGCATTGGCTTTTCCCGACTCTATTCTCCCTCTGTTTTTGGACAAAGTAGGATCAAGAAAATACAAAATCGTTAGGCACTTGTTTGAATCTACTCAAAAGAAGCGATAACACCAAAAATATTAAAAAAGAGACTGCTAAGAAAACTTTGACCTAAATAAATTTGGTAATTGGACTCATTGATTGGGGAGAGTAACACCCTCACTTGTTTTCAAGTTGCATGGGAAGGTCTCCTTCCAAGTGAGTTGAGTGCTCGTAAGGATTAGAGCCCAAAACCCAGCTTGTGGCTGCCTTGTGTATCGTCTGGATTTCCGAAGTATTGGCGCTACTATCATACGTAGGCGAGTAGGACTTGGTCACCATTGGTGACTCACTATTGTGTGAGCATCGACCTTGTCCGAAGTACTGAGCATAGGCCACGCCTTCACGGGTGTGTCTGTCTCACCGTCTGCGTCCGAGTAGGATCTTGCACGCTCACGGGTGATTCCGTAGCGAGCGAGATTCGAAGTATCGGTTTCGCCTATCGGCTTCCTCCCTCTTTTGTTTGGCTGAGTAGGGATCTAGGAAGGGTTACAAGGACCTCAAAAAGCGCAATCTACAGGTTACACAGGAGGGGAACAAGTACGGGAATACTTTTCTGGCAGTACTCTCGCTCCTATAGGCGTAGCGATCTAAGGACTCGTTGAAAGATAACTTCCTGAATTCAAGATAAAAATTACAAAGATAAAAGCCGAACCTTTACGACTTCACGCGTTGAGTTGGTGAATCCCCTTGTTTTGTGTTTGATTGCTAGTTATCTTTAGGTCAAGATCAAAAATATCGTGCCTTTGCGCAAATTTTGTCTTCCCTCCAGTTGACCTTTGCTCATTGTGAGCCTTCTACTGTTTTAACTCCATTTATTTCTTGTTGACCCCCGTTTCTTTCATCCACATCGATCTTCCTCTTGATCTTCGAGATGGCGACGAATGGGCAGTTTAATCGAGACTCCGTCGGCACCCACATCAGATCCATTCGCTCTCCCTCTCCAACAATTCAGGGCGATTTTCGAGAACCCGGTTCAAAATCCGTGAACCGATCTCCAGACTCCCTGTCTTCTTCAATAAATCTGGATCACTCTCGTCCCGAATTCTGCCCGTTTTGGATGGCAATTGATTTCACTCCTTACACATCACCGTCCTTAACAAAATTCTGTGTCGACCTTGACACAGACCAAATCTCTCTATCTAGTGCTGCAATTCAGACTGATCGGGGCATTCTACCATGTGCAGACTTAGAGCCCGAGCCAGCAAATCAGACAGAATCTGAGATGGCAGGAGGAAGAGGAAAAGGACCACAGGCCCCACCTGAACCTGATGTCAATCCGGGGGAAGGGCAATACACAACGCAGGGCGAGGTTAACAATCAGCTGCTGGCTTCCATCCAAGCCATTCAGCAGCAGTTGACTAATCAGGCCCTGGCCCAGACAGCTTTTCAGGACATGTTGAACGATCTGAGGAGGAGGGCCGATGCAAGAGACGACCGACAGGAGGATGATCAGAGCAACGAGCTGAATTTTGAAGAAGTCAGAGATGCATTCTCAGTGGGAGGACCCAAATTTGAAGCAGTAGGAGGAGATCCACCGCAGTCGAAGCCTACACTGAAGGAAACATACAACCCAGGAGCGGGACGCATAACTGAGTGGATTTAGGTTCCACGCATGCACGCCCACTTTGAGCTGAAGCCACAATTTCTGTCGCTAATTCCCACATTCCACGGGAACACCACTGAGGAACCATACATTTTTCTCAAGAAGTTTGGCCGCATCTGTGCCACTGCTCACTACCCCGGAATTCCTTTGGGGGTAGTCAAGATGACCGCGTTCCCCTTCAGCCTTCAAGACAAGGCCTTTTATTGGGTTGACCATCTTGGGAAGGTCGTCACAACCTGGGATGAGCTAAAGTCTGCATTTCTCCATAAGTTCTATCCTCTCGGGCGATTGAATAAGATGCGTGCCCGGATCTCTAGTTTCTGCCAGCAGCCCTACGAGACCATTCATGAAGCGTGGGAGAGATTCAAAGATCTTCAAGAGAAGTGCCCCCACCATGACATCCCGAAGACCAGTCTCGTACAACACTTCTTTGGGGGGCTATCATTTGAGAGCCAAGCGGCGGTTCACATTTCAACAAGGACGAGGACATGGTATGGAACGTCTTCGAAGAAATGGCTGAAGGAGAAGCAGCCCAATCCTCGTCCAAAGTGTACATGAAGCCACCAACCGCCATCAGCAAGCCAGTGAACATGGCTTCTCACACCGAGGACAAGGATGAGAGCTCCAACCTGAGCATCATTGGGAGCCACTTATCCAAGGTCACAGGACCTCGAAAAATTGGCAGTCATTGAGAAGAGGACCTAGGGTCTGGAAAAGCTTGACCAGATTTCCCAACAGCTGGAGCAGCTCGTGCGTGCATTGAATGCAAACATGTGCAACGCTGTGTCTACGTCTGCCGCGCAGGTTCCGGAGCAGCAACCGCAGTCTCAGACACAGATGGTTGTATACCAACCTGAGTCCCAGCCAGTCTATTCTGAGCAGTTCTCTCCACCCGTGCCTCTGATTTAGGAAATCAATGGTGTATGGAACAATGAAGCGCAGCTGACCCGTCCTCAGGGACACTCTCAGGGTCAGAACATGGGCAACAAGCCCTATCATCAGCAGCAGCAGGGTGGGAGACCCTTCCAGCCATCCTATCAGTATCAGCCTCCATCCCAGGGAAATACCTGGAGGCAGAATTACCAGCACGGGCCTCAGTAGTCCAGATATCGCGGACAAGGATATCACCAACAGCCGGCTGCTCAATTCAATCAACATTCCTCCAACCCTCCTCCTCACCAATTTTCACAAGGTTATCAGTCGCAATCTCAGCCGCCATATCAACATTCTAGACCCCAGCAGGGGGATTCCTCTAAGATTGTGTCGGTCAACCCGGCCATGGCCTGTTTGGAGCAGTTGATGAAGAACATGGTTGAGATGAACCAGAAGACCGACGACCTGATGGCAGCCTAAACCGTCATACCAGCCCAGGTCGAAGCCAACCCAAACAACTTCTGACGCAAGGAGCAAGTAGCCGGCAGTGTCCAACCCGAATCAGGTGAATTAAATTGTTTTTTATCTAATGTTGTTACTCTCAAGAGCGGTAGGACACTCCAGCCATCGGCGACGACGAAGGGAAAGCATCTTGCATCTGACAGGGAATCGTTAGTCCAGCCAACACCAGGGCCAGGAAACATTTTGGGAGCAGTACCAGCATTCAGAAATCATAAAAAATGAAGAAAATAGCAAAATACAGAAAAATAGCTGCAACCTAGGTGGAGATCCGCCAACATTGGAGACGCCTGCACCTGCCTCATAGCCAGTTCCTGACAGGAGGAGCACTACACCTGCAACGAGTCCAACGCTGGCACCAGAAGCCGAGCCTGTCATTTTTGGTCCACAAATTGTAGATGAATCCATTCCTTTTTGCCATCTACCTGTGCACAATAATCTGGACACTGTTTTGAATGAAATTGGTGAAGATTTTGTAAATATCCCTTTTCCTGAAGCAATGAAAAAACACAAAAAAATGAAAAATTTGAAAAGTGCTTTGTCTGATCCTTCCATCATTGAAATCATTCAGAATTTAATGCTGAATTTGCCATTGATGAAAGCTCTTGAGTACATGCCAGCCGTGAAGAAAGGATTAAAAGAGGCATGCACGACCAAGCGCAGGCCGCACCCCCACTATTCCAGAAGCAAAGGTGGTAAGCCCGAAAAGCATATCCTCATAATGGCCACCGTGAACGCCATCAACAACCTCCCGGATAAAAAGCCAGATATGGGAGCACCTCTTATACGTTGTCAGATGTTCAATCAAGAGTTCAAACGTACACTTCTCGACAGCAGGTCTTCTGTCAATTTGATGCCAGCTTCGTTACTCACGGAGTTCAAGCTTGGACCGCTCAAGCCTACAAAGATGATTCTGCAGTTTGCAGACAAGTCAGTCAAGCGGCCTAGGGGCCTGTTCGAGGACGTGATCATCACGGTTCAGGGAAAATCATTCCCAGCCGATTCTGTGGTCTTAGACATGGACGTCCCCTCTCCATTGCTCCTTACCCCAATCATACTTGGAAGGCCATTTCTGCAGACATCAAATGCAGTAGTGAATTATGGGACAGGAGAAATCACTTTTGGCGCTGGCAATGAAACTATCAGAGTAGAAACCCTGTCTGAGGGAACACTAGCTGAACAGACATCTGCATCATGTGCAAGGGTGATCGAGCATGCCGAAGACTACAACTTTCTAGAAGAAATCCAAGGTACCAACTTATTTCAGGATGACAATGAGATCCATGAACTCCTCTGCCCCGTGGAGGAAGTGGAGACCACAGTCGAATTCCCCTTTATCAATCAGGATGAGGAACTTGCTGATGTGCTACAAGAGACTGCCGTGGGGGTGATGTGCCTTTAGAACCAAGAGCTGAAGTTTGAAGAACTTTCTTAAGAAGATGACATCATTGTGGAATTTTGTCAAGATCTGAGAGAAGAAGCAGAACAGATTATGGTGGACCATGAACAGTTGAAAGAATCACCACCTGCACTAATAGCTGAGGTCACCACTGAAGCAGCTCAGACTCCGCCAGAGCTAAAACCCTTGCCCTCCAACATGAAGTATGCCTTCCTTGCGGGAGAACCGAACATGTACCCGGTCATCATCAATGCACATCTGACCGAAGACCAAGAATCTCGTCTGATGGAGGTTCTTGAACGCAACCGCAAGGCGATAGGCTGGCGGACATCCGATCTCCATGGGATCAATCCGTCACTCTGCTCGCACCGCATCTTTCTGGAAGAAGATTGCAGGCCCTCTCGTGAACTGCAGAGAAGATTAAATCCGAACCTGCGGGAGGTCGTTATGAAAGAGATCCGGAAATGGTGTGATGCGGGATTCATCTACCCCATCTCCGACAGCAAATGGGTGAGCCCTCTGCATGTTGTGCCCAAGAAGTCTGGGATCACCATTGTGAAGAATGACAAAGGAGAGGAGATCGCAACCAGAGTACCCACATCTTGGTGAGTATGAGTAGACTACAGAAGACTCAATCTCGCTACCAAGAAGGATCATTTTCCTCTACCCTTCATCGACCAGATCTTGGAGAGATTGGCCGCGAAGGAATATTTCTGCTTCTTGGATGGATACTCTGGGTACAATCAAGTTGCTATTGCTCCTGAAGATCAAGAGAAGACCACGTTCACCTGTCCTTTTGGCACATATGCCTTCAGACGGATGCCGTTCGGGCTTTGCAACGCCCCAGCCACATTTCAAAGGTGTATGCTTGCAGTTTTTGCCGATATGGTGGGCAATTTTCTCGAGGTCTTCATGGACGATATTTCGGTCTATGGGGTTCATGTCTCCCGGTTCACAAGTGAACCTGTATGATCCTTTTGAGAGATCGTATTACTCATATGTCCTTATATGCATACCAGCTCACCGGTGTATAGACCTTGGTTAGGTCATCAACCCATTAGTCTACAAAATGTACATACTCAGACATATAGGAACACATCTGTCTCTGGTCAAAGGATGCATGCCTATGTTGTGACAGCATTCAACATAGGTCTTTGGTTATCTAGATCTCGTTAAGTCAACCCATTGACTCAACTAATCTCATACCTCTGAATCACTATTCCCATGCAGAGGACCTGCATCAAGAGGTCAGTCAGATATCAGCCTAATGAGCAAGGATTGCCATCTCCTACTATGGCTGGAGATCATCACTTAACAATCATTTGATGATGCTTGATGAGTCCTCTATCTAACTCCTTAGATGTTCATCCAAGCATCAGCCTCTATGATTCAATCAATGAATCAACAGTTATATGATTATTATGTTGGCCATGGTACATAACTCTTATTGTACAGAGGGACCTTATAGTGCATTCTTTTATTCAATCTCAGAAAGGGAGTGAAAAACGATCAATAACTTTTATTGATAAATCATTTATTACAATAACATTTATTGCGGGAATGGTTCGCCCCGGGCTCACATTGCTAACAACCTCCCACTAGCCCTCAGAACCATCCAGGAACAATCCTTAATTCCATACTCATTACATGCTGGTCAAAAACCTTCTGTGTTAGAGGTTTGGTAAGAGGATCAACAATGTTTTTGGCAGAGGCCACCTTGGTGATGATGATATCACCACGCTTTTGAATCTCCCTAATGATGTGGTATTTCCTCTCCACGTGCTTGCTCTTCTGATGCCATCTGGGTTCCTTTGCCTGGGCAATGGCTCTCGCATTATCGTAGAGTAGTGGTATGGGAGTATTAGAGAAAAGTACGCCAAGCTCCAGGATGAACTTGCGCAACCACACCACCTCCTTTGCAGCATCCGATGCGACAATGTACTCGACTTCTGTTGTTGAATCTGATGTAGTGTCCTGCTTCTTACTTCTCCAGCTCACAGCACCACCATTCAACAGGAATACAAACCCCGATGTTGACTTTCGATCATCATTATCCCATTGGAAGTCAGAATCTGTATATCCCAAGACATGGAGATCACCATCTCCATAGACCAAGATGTAATATTGCGTCTGTCTTAGATATTTGAATATCTTCTTTACTGCATTCCAGTGTTGTTCCCCATAGAGGGATTGGTAACGACTTACCACTCCCACTGCATGGTAGATATCCGGCCTAGTACACATCATGGCATACATTAAGCTCCTACAGCTGATGCATAAGGGCATCCAGCCATGGCTTTCTTTTCCTCAACAATTTGAGGAGCCATTCCTTTAGACCGGTGGATACCATGTCTTAAGGATAGGAATCCCTTCTTGGAACTATCCATACGGAATCGTTCAAGAATCTTCTTAATGTATCCATGTTGTGACAATCCCAAAATCCTCTTTTCTCGATTTCTGAACAACTTCAGACCTAAGATGTAAGAGGCTTCTCCAAGATCTTTCATCTCAAATGTATGGGATAGCCAAACCTTTGCACTAGTCATCATCCCTGTATCATTCCCAATGATAAGGATGTCATCTACGTAAAGCACGATGAACACAATGGCGCTCCCACTAAGCTTTTTGTACACATAAGGTTCATCAGGATTCTGCACAAAATCATAACTCATTATGGTTTTGTCAAATCTGATGTTCCAGCTACGAGAAGCTTGTTTGATCCCATAGATGGATTTCTTCAGCTTGCATACTTTGCCATCCTCAGTTATGAATCCTTGGGGCTGCTTCATATAGATATCCTCCTCGAGATATCCATATAGGAAAGCCGTCTTGACGTCCATCTGCCAAATGTCATAGTCAAGATATGCAGCTATAGCTAGCAGTGTCCTGATGGATTTAAGCATAGTCACAGGAGATAATGTCTCATCGTAGTCGATGCCTTCTCTCTGTGTATAGCCCTTGGCTACGAGGCGGGCCTCGAAAGTCTCTACTTTCACATCAGGTTCCCTTTTTTTCTTGAAGATCCATTTACATCCAATGGGTTTTACCCCTTTAGGTGGATCCTCTAGGGTCCATACACCATGCTTATGCATGGAGTCAATTTCTGACTTCATTGCTAGCATCCATCTATCCATGTCATGATCCGTGAGTGCTTCATCGAATGAAGAAGGATCATTGTCAGTTTCACCTGACACATGGAATCCAAACCTTTCAGGCGGTGCAACCACCCTCGAACTCCTTCAAAGAGGTATGAGTGTTTCATCTCTATTAATCTCTTCAGTTTCTGGTTCAGGAATCTCATAATCCTCAGGGGAATCAATGAGTTCCTCTACTTCATTTTTGTCTTGACTTTTAAGGAAATCATTCTCCAGAAATTTCACATCTCTAGAAACAAAAAACTTTTGCGTCTCAGGGTCATAGAGTTGGTATCCAATACCATCTCTAACATACCCAATGAAGTAACACTCACGAGAGCGAGATTCTAGCTTACTTGTGTCCACATTCTTCGCATGGTCTTAGGTACAGATTTGCTAGGAATCTTATTCAGGATATATATTGCAGTCTCTACTACATATCCCCAGAAACAAAGTGGTAAATGTGCTTTTCTCATCAATGAACGAACCATATTCATGATGGTTTGTTGCATCTTTCAGCAACACCATTAAGTTGGGGAGTTCCAGGAGGAGTGAGATTGGAGACAATTCCATTCTCTTTAAGATATTCCTTGAATTCATCTGAGAGGTACTCGCCACCTCGATCAGATCGAATCCGTTTAATCTTCCTATCGGCTTGGTTCTCAACCAATGCCTTGAATTCTTTGAACTTTTCGAAGGTTTCAGATTTATGACGTAATAGGAAGATAAACATGTATCGTGAATAGTCATCAATAAACATCAAATAATATCGATATCTATTTCGAGTCACAGTTCAGAAGGGACCATATACATCGGTATGTATTACGTCAATAATACCTTCGCATCTTGTAACCGTTTTACGAAAAGGCATCCTGGTCATTTTACCTTGAATGCAATGTTTGTAGGTAGGCAAAGGTTGAACCTGTAAGAAATCCAAAGGTCCATCCTTTATCAATCTATTGATCTTATAAACAGATAAATGACCAAGCCTTTGATGCCAAATCTCATTCGAAAGATTTTCATCCTCCCTAGGTCTTTTACGGTTTTTATTAGTGGTTGTAACATTCATAATACATTTATCAATGCACAATTCATAGAGTCCACCAGAAGTCAAAATACCATCCGCAATATATTTATCATAACGATTTATGACTAATTTATTACAAAATAGGAATGAATATCCACTTCTAACTAATTTAGATACAGATATCAAATTCCTTCTGACTTCGGGTACATAAAGCCAGCCTTTAAGTACTAGGACTCTACCACTAAATAATGATAGTCTACAGGTCCCGACGACGACTGCTGCAACACTTGCATCAGATCCCATCTAGATGACTATCTCCTCTTCTTCTAGATTTCTAGTTTCCTGAAACAAATGCAAAAAATTACATACATGAACAGAAACACCAGAATCAACAACCCAACTTCCTTCTCGTCCAACGAGAAAATTGGTTTCAATGATAAAAGTAGATTTCATACCTGTTGGGGCTTTACCTTTGTCGATCGACATCGGGTATTCCGGGCAGTTACGCCTCCAGTGCCCCGTCTTCTTGCAGTGGTGACAGACGTCGGTTTTCTTCGATGCTATCAATGTGGATGCTTTGGAAGATAAGCCAACACCTTGACCCTTCTTCTTTCTCTTCTGGGCTGGGCCCTTCCGAGAACCTTGCTTCCGACCGTGCTTCCCTCTGACCAGTGCAACCATTGCACTGCCGGCGGGACCATATTTCTTCATTACGTCTTCAGCAGACTTTAATATAGCATGAAGTCCAGTGTTTGTCAATTCCGGCTTGTTCATATGGAATGAAACCACAAAGTTATTGAAAGACTTGGGCAAAGACAACAGAATGAAATCAGATTACATGTATGCATCCATGCTTGCCCCAAGAGTTTCCAGCTCCGACAAGTACCCAAACATTTTTAGTACATGTTCACGGTCTGACGTTCCTTCCTGCATCTTGCAGTGAACGAGTTCTTTCATAACGTTGTATCGCCGAGTGCGGTTAATGTCACCAAACATGTCTTTTAGATTATGCATTATTTCCTGGGATGTACTCATCTCCACATGTTGCTTCTGAAGAACATTGGAGAGAGAACCTAGGATATAGCATCTAGCCAAGACATGATCTTCATCATACTTTTCATTGTATGCCCTCTCTTCCTTCGATTTAGGGCTTTCATGCTTGTCTTCTGAGAGAACATAACTTATGCGCTCAGCGGAGAGAACAAGCTCCAAATTACGGATCCAATCCGAGTAATTTGGTCCGATCAACTGGTTGACCTCTAGAAGCCTGCTTAGTGGGTTCATGGACTTCATTTTCTGAAATTAGGAATGCACTATATAAGAACATAAAATCGTTCATTCAATTTATGATATTTGATTAAGGTATTTTAAATCAAATTAGTCTTGCTTTGTCAACTATGAAATTTTATTCCCTTAATCACTTTCAAAGTAAGAGATATACTTACCGCTATATCTCAAGCAAGTACTAGGATGTCCTCTTTATCTTTGTCACATCCCAATAATATAAGAATCTGCAACTCCAATAAAGAGAAGTGGTAACACATTCTGCCTTGCAAGTCCAACTTGCATTTCTCAATTCGGTCTTTAACACCCGGTCCCACCACCCCTAAGGTGATGTTAACCCATCGTTAATTGAACCAACTATCAACAGGAATAGTACTCGCTATGCGCAACCCAATATCGTCCCAATAATATGAGGATCCGATATTAGGGTCACTACGCATACGGCCTTACTCTTTCGAGAAGCAAAGAGCCCGATCCAGATGCGCTTGCATATAGGAGTTGTCACTTCGTACAAGTGTCTCCTATATGCAATCCATGGTGATGGAAACCCTTCGCCTTGACGGGAGACCATGGATGTCACTTATGTGATCCTCCACCTCTTATTCGAATTTTAATCAATTATCATGAATAATATTCATATAATTAATTCTTCCAAGGGAAATAATGACTCATTTCATAATAGAGTGTTTCAATTAGACATAATTACTTCAATCATATTAAATTAATTATCAATCCAATTCAATCAACAAACTTGATTGTTTTTACTTGAATATATATATGGTATTATCTCAAAATATGTATTAATTGGAATTTTAATAATTAGAAAAATACATCATAATCTCTCAGGCATCACTCGTTCCCTACCCGTTGTCATGGCCACTACCGGCAGGAGTGGGACGAACCGCAACCGGTGCGACCCGCTACCCCAACGATCCCCGACTAGACACCATATACGCCTCGGGAAAAAATAATGTTGAGTCAATCACTTTGTACTTGAGATGATCATCGATTCTTCAATTGAAATTATACCATATAGTAATAATCAAAACATTTTTTTATTATAAGGAAATTTGCTAGACAAATTCCAAATCCTATTCAAACAAGGAGTTTGATGATTGTGTTTCCAATTATGATCTAGATCAAATCTAATCAATTTATTGGTTGAGTCCAAGTCAATTAAGGAAATAATCATCATTAAATATTTCTCAAATATTTTCCATAATTATTTCATGAAATTAATAATTAATTTCACTAATTGACAATCACATGGTTCTTGATTAGGACTGTAATTTCAGCAGTGACCCCTACTTACTAAAATTAACATATCTCAATCAATTTAAATCCAAATTAGACAAATTCAATTTTCAAGGATTGCTAATTCAATTTAGAACAGAACCCAACTGATATTTCACGCATTTCAAGGCAGATCAAAACAGTAATAAACTCATTAATCATGTTAATATTTGCAGTTCCCGCAACAGTGAATACATGTTCATTAAAACAACCATATCTCGAGCAAACAGAATCCAAATTACGTAAACTCAGATCCTATGGTTTCCTTATTTAATGGGAAACAAAATACAAGTGATTAGATCGTGTTTAAACATTTTCAATAGAGCCGAATTTATTCACTAAACAGATGTGCGAAAAACAAATGCGACAAAAAACTTTCGCGACCTTAACAAACCCAAGTCGTCCTAGGTTTGAGGATCGTATCCAAAACCTTCAACCTAATGCTCTGATACCACTTGAAGGATATGGGATAATCCTCGAGCGTATCATGGAAGAGTGAGCGTCGTATCGAATACGATGAAGAACGACTAGTCGAACTAGTTGTTCTGTGCATCAGAATTTTAAAAATTTTCATGCGATGAAACCACATGATCCAAGAACGATTCTCGGATCGTTTCATCTATAAACACAACAAGTATAAAGGAATACCTCTTGAAGTGTGGTTGATCGAATCTCTACGAAAAGAGACCTCCTGACTCAAGTCCGATCGTCGGAGAAGAAGCTTGCGAGCACGTGGACGAGTCACGTGATCCTCGTAATCCAACGAGTTGATCCAAGAACGGGGAACTCCTGATCTTGTCATACGAGATCGAACGTCTTCTTTGCAAGCGTAGCACTCCAAGAACACATAGAATCGAAGAACGTCGAAGCGGCGACTCAGTGGCGAGGGCGTCGATGGCTATCTCCTCTAGGGTTTGGTGGACGGCCACCAAGGAGAGGGAGAGAGAGTTGGCGTGTGGGGAGAAAGAGAGAGAGCGACATGTGTCTCCAAAAGCATAGCATTAGAGATCATGGTATGCCTCTCTATTTATAGAGTTTTAGGATCCATGGATCTCAATCCATGGGACATATAAAATCAATGGATGAGATTGATTTATGTCTAATCCAATGGTCAATATTGTTGTTGGTAAAATCCAACAACTTATGATTTAATTTAGATTAAATATATTTGAAAAATCAAATATACATCAACCCTAAAATTAAACCAATCAACTAAGGAGACAATCAACATGGAGATTACATCTCCCATGTTAACATGGTGGACGGCCACCAATTCCATATAGGACTTGGTAGCCGTCCACATGTTTCCATGTGGAGGCAATCTCATGAGATTGCATATCTACATGGAAATCTCCATTATTTAATCCAACAACTTTTGTTGTGCTTTATTCTCCAAAAAAATTCATAATTAATTTTTAGAATATTGCAATCTTGCCATTGGAAATTTGTGAATCACATTCACAACCCAAAACAAAATATAATTTACATTTTCCATTAATTACACAATGTGTATCCAATACACATTAATAATTAATTAACAAATATAAATTATAATTAGCTCTCTCTAATACATTATAAATCAC
The DNA here is from genome assembly GCA_037367405.1 of Ottelia alismoides. Lineage (NCBI taxonomy): Eukaryota > Viridiplantae > Streptophyta > Magnoliopsida > Alismatales > Hydrocharitaceae > Ottelia > Ottelia alismoides. Next base: position 635,677 of record JAZKJV010007811.1, on the reverse strand, counting down.
ATTTATAATATATTATGAATAATTGGATATTGATATCCACATTATTCTTATCCACAATAATTAAATCACATTTAATTATATTGGATAATTTCCACACACATTGAGATAATTAAATCACATTTAATTATTAATTTCTTAATGCTTAGATCAATGGAATTATTCTTGAACCCTTTCAAGAATAATGCGATTTCTTCATAGATACTTGGTGATAAGGACAGATAAGGACATGGCGATTGTATTGTTCCATGTATAGTGACTTGGATATTGAGATCATATCTCAAATCCAGATCCCATGGACCTCCCATAGATGCTTGATTAAATCAAGGTCGTAAACCTAATCTTCTCATTGCATCTAAATCTCATTCAGATCAATGTCCAATACATGGACTAAGATTAGGTCACTTCTCTACTGAGAGGAGTCACATAAATCCAGGCCTATTTCATCACTCCCTTAGAATGGAAGCGTCATGGTTATACAATCGTTTATGATCGCATCATCCTCAGGTATACCCAACACATGTACATCCTTCATACTGGAAGACCTATGATCATCCTGAAGATATAGATCACTTTTATACAGTCATCTTCAAGGCTTGATCACCAAGTTTCTCATTCTTGGTCATTGGGATTTAGGTATAGATCATATGCATTCACAAAGCATATATCTTACCTTCAAATTCATGTCATGCTTCTAAAGCAAGACGACCATGCATGGAATTTGATCAGTCTGAATACCTCATGAGTGAGCTCATGTCTCCCGATTCACAAGTGAACATGTATGATCCTTTTGAGATATTGTATTACTCATATGTCCTTATATGCACACCAGCTCGCCAAAGTATAGCCCTTGGTTAGGTCATAAACCCATTGGTCTACCAAATGTACATACTTAGACATATAGCAACACATGTATCTCTGGTCAGAGGATGCATGCATATGTTGTGATAGCATTCAACATAGGTGTTTGGTTATCTCAGTCTCGTTAAGTCAACCCATTGACTCAACTAATCTGATACCTCTGAATCAATATTCTCATGCAGAGGACCTGCATCAAGAGTTCAGTCAGATATCAGCCTAATGAGCAAGGATTGCCATCTCCTACTCAGGCTGGAGATCATCACTTAATAATCATTTGATGATGCTTGATGAGTCCTCTATCTAACTCCTTAGATGTTCATCCAAGCATCAGCCTCTATGATTCAATTAATGAATCAACAGCTGTATGATTATTAAGTTGGCCATGGTACATAACCCTTATTGTATAGAGGGACCTTACAGTGCATTCATTCATTCAATCTTAGAAAGGGAGTGAAAAAGAATCAATAACTTTTATTGATAAATCATTTATTACAATAACATTTATTGTGGGAATGGTTTGCCACGGGCTCACATTGCTAACAGTTGCCTCACTGGTCAAATGCGGAAGGTTGAACTTCAGCATACTTTTGGTTTGTTGCAGGTTTTTCCCATTAATGTGTACAAGTGGAAAAGTGGTGAATCAAATTCCTAGGTAAAATGACACGACAAATCCCTAGGTAAAAAACATGACAAATTAGCATACTCCATAATTAACCTACTTTATTTCGTGATATTAGCTTAAATCCCTGGGTAAACAACATGGAAAATCCTCAAATTTGCTCTAATAATAACTTCATGGTGTTTCAATAAAATAGGGTAATTAATATACACTACTTCTCTTGGTAAAATCCCTCTTCTTCTTTTGGTTATATGTGTATATAGTATACATATGTGTCATCTTCTTTTCCTTTATCTTTCATTTATTAAAAACCCCTAAAATTTTGTGTAATATATAAAAATATGCTCGTATGTATGTAGAGTCTAAATTACAAATACAAAAAAGTCAACAAATTAAAATGGATGTTTTATTGTACTTATAACTCCAAAAAAAACAATATATATGAGTTTCTTTATTTTGGTTCCTTTGTGAAAGTTGTACATATAATCGAGAAGAACAACTTTCATGAAAGAAAAAAGAAAGTTTTTCATTATTAGGTCATTCAATATTTCTTATAAATTCTGCATTTTCTAATTTTCCTATTGGACCTGCATCCCTCGTTCTTCTTTCTCATCACATGCATCTTCAATCATTGTATCTTTTAATCGAACAGTTGATTTCCCTCTAATTGTGGCTTTTCTTAGACTGTTAAGTTTTCAGATCCAATGTCACCTGGTCTCCACATCCAGTCTTGTGTTCCCCAGCCGATTGAATGACTAGGAGTTGTCTCATTCATTCGACCTTCTCTTCCCCATGTTCTCATCTTCTCCTTCACCAAATTACGTAGCGCCCACCACACATCCCTTTGACATCCCAACTACACCAGACAACTTCCATCGATCCTTCTCTCTCACTAATCGTCAATACAAGACATTCAACCACTCCACAACATTCCACATTCACTTGGAATCCGCATTCCACTTATCGGAACTCTCGGGCTCAACCATCAAAACCAACGGCTCCTCAATGATGAATCACCAATTTATCATCTTTATCCTTTAATTTTTTCTTAAAATTCTTAGTAAAATACATGTTAATAACATTAATTCTCATTAATTAATAATATATAATATAAATTTTTAATAAGGTATATTTAGCACACATTACCACAAAAATAAAAGAAGAAAGAAGAAAGAAAAAGAAGGATGAGTATATGTAATTGTTATAGACTGAGTTGAAACACCAAGACCAGGTCATGCATTGACCTGGTTGACGAGGAATAAACTAGGGGAAGATTGGGCCCTTAGTGTATAAAAATTCCATAAAATAAATTCCACTTATATATACTCATCAACATTCTTTATTTATATATCTTATACTTCTTTATCTATCATTAATTCAATCTCAAATAAAAACATTTTGTTCATGAAACATGCACATATAAATGTGTTTTAAATAATAAAAATAATTTAAAAATAAATCATGTACAATAATAATCTCAAAAAGTTTTAAGGCAAGAATTGAAAGATTAATATCTACTCCATACAAACTCAAAATAAAAAAACTCACATTCATTATGTTCAAAATTAATTAAACTTTAAAATGATGGTGTTTAATAAAAAATGTAGTTAAGATGTGAATGTCGATTTATTGGAGTGTTACTGTACCTATATACCTATAATGTATCTATATTTCTATTTCTTTATTTGATTCTTTGTATTTATGCATATATTGTAATTTATTATTTTGTACATATTTTATCTTATTGATATGAAATACATATAGAAATAAGAAAGTGAAATTAACCAAAATTAAAATTACTATTTGTATAATATAGGCATATTACACCTCTATTGTACATAAGACCATTTATTTAAAACATTAAATTAATATATAAAAATGGATTTATATTTAAAATCCTCTATTTATTCTACAAATAAAAAAATATAAAATACTTTATTATTTGTAAAAATAATTTATTAGAAATATGTATATATAGGTATCATAAACCTATAAATAAAGATGTTTTACATTCTACCTTCTACCTCATAGACCTATCACCTCCGAGCACACATAGTGGCAAGAGATTTAGCCTGAATCCTTCACCTCTGTAAGGAGTTTTACATTCACCTTCTTCTTTTTTGAATTTGGACATAGCATGTATGCTCGAGTTGGTTGAAATCATTTGCAAGTGCATGATTGATTCTAGAGCATTGTTGGATATACATCTGATCTGATCAGAGCAAGCATCCACATCCTACGAAGAATTCGAACCTCAGATCTGTGATCAAGTATCACACTTCCCTTCGAGGACCTAAGTCGTAGATTGAGTCCAATCGACGAAGAAAATCTCAGGATCCGTCATGAAAAATCACCGATCAGATATCTGAAATAGCACTACCAGAAGAGCTTGAATTTGGGGGAAAACAGAGGAGCCTCCAGATTGAACGACCTTCAATTGAACGCTCCAGATTCATCCAAATCCTGAGTCACAGCCCATCACTGAACCCTCACATGATATGCACGTGTGGCGCATATATTTTGGGTTTAATTTCTATTCACGAATAGGTGATGAAATTTCCCAGAATCAGAGGAGAGGACCGTATAATCTCACAAGACGAGATCGAAGTTGCTGAAGTGACCTCACAAAGATCTGAAGCTAAATTCAACAATTAACTCACACAAATAATCAAACAATCAATACAAGTGTGAATTAAAATTTATTATAAACACGTAAATATATGTTTGTATAGTGACAAGAAGAGTAGGGTGTCAAACACAGAAAACAATGGAAGTAGCTGGTATATTATTTATGAATAAATAATATAATAGTGTATGTATGTACACATGTATGTGGAATATGAACTCAAGGTGATGTGGGTTTAAATCAAAAAAATTATTAAATAAAATATATACTTTTAAAATTTTTAATCTTTTGATTTTAAATTTCCCCTTTTTATATACAATATAATATATATATTAGGGTAATATATAATGTAAGTAATAAATAGTAGAATATATATGTGATAAATATATAAAAATTAGAAAATATCTTCAAGAATGGCCCTTTTATTTTTTTAATGTTTCAAAATATAATTATGGTATTTAAAGGATTTAATGATGAATTTATACTAGATAGAATAATATATAGATATAAATTGGATATATAAGGTATACTCTTTATAAATATAGATATAATTAGTCAAAAATAAAAAAATAAGTATTTATGTATTTTTAAAATATTCTTCTATTTTTGTGAATTTTTAGGATTTTTTGCCAATTTTTATGGATTTTTAAATCAGAAAATGACCTAAAACAAGGATTTTATAAATAGGAAACATTGATTTGAGAATTAAAAATATAAAAAATGGTAAAATTATCTTAAAACCAATTTTATAGAGAGAAACAAATATATGTAAAAATATAAGTAAGAAAACTATTTTCTATTTTCAGAAAATATTTTATATTTTTTTGAGTGTTAGGAAGGGTTTGCTAATTTTTAGAGTTTATTTCAACATTTTTTGTGATTTTTGGTCGGGAGTATTAGAATATGCTAATAAACATTATATAATTTTTGTGTAACTTAAAAATTTTTTTATATTTTTTATGTTTATAAGCCAGATAGGGAATAAAATAGCACTTTTTGATTTTTAATAAGTATTAAATGCAAGAAAAATAAAAAATAAAATATATAGCATGAATAAGCAGCCAATCATTCACTTACATCTACTTTAGTAATTTTTTTTAGCACTAGAGCTATTATTAGTAAAAAGAAATTCGTAAATAAAACCAAATTTAGCTAACAGTGGCTTGTTTGCAAATAAGATATAATCCAGAATCTCACATGCCAAATAAACAGAAACTTTGAACTATAACTTAATTTGAAAATACTAAATAGTAAATACAAGAGCGGGGGTGCGCCTACAAAATTTCCACTCACGTGGGTGTCCACGTAAGGTGACCTAGCACTAGACTAAAGTACAAAATCAAAAAGTTCTAAGGGCATACATGCAGATAGTACAAAAAGTTTTGTACTTCAAAGGCGAAGGTGGTTGGATGGAAATTTTACACTTAAACATTTTTAATCCAACTGCTACTGTCGCACCACGTATGCGATCCAACAACTCTTCTCAAGCACCCTTTCGAATAAAATGAACAACGCAAATTAGAACTGGGTTGTGATCTTGATCGGAGGTCGGTGAAGGGGGAGAATAAACACTTGATGAACTCCGGTCCGACGAACTTCGACCGTGTGATTCTCCTTGCTCTGGTGCTTTCCTCCCGATCCGATGGTCCCAACAACTTCATGGCGCTCTTTTGCATGCAACGGATGGCTTCAATGATGGAAAAGGATCTTAGGGAGCTCAGATTGAATCTGAGGACCTAGGAGTGCTCCAGATGTCTGATGAGGTTCCATGAGGCTTCTTGGAGTTGCGGACCTGCACCAAAACAATCCATGGTTCGAGAGATGTCTCCTTGACCGAAGGATGAAGAAAAAAGCAAACATAAATGGAATAGAGATGGGGCTCCAGCGAAAGGCAGCGGAGAGAGCCTTGACTCCAATATCCACAATGGATCTGGGGGTACAGATGGAGGGATCAATGAAGTAGACATAGGTGATCGATGTGGGATGAAAAGTGGGTCGAGTTAAATTGGGGAATTTTAATTTTATGGCTAAAGAAACGATTAAACCTAAATCTAAAGTGTGGGGATTGAAATAGAACTAAAGATATGCCTAGTAATAGGAGACAAGGCCTCGACTCGACCAGAATCGAGGAGGTTGAACCATCCAGCAGAGCTCCTCCGATGATGGTCTTGGATCGCTCCTCTATGCCTCCTCTCTACAGAACATCAAATATGCTTCCTGTCACCAAGTGAATGCTGATTTTGGTGGTCTGAGGGGCTAAGAAACACGAGAGAAGGATCAAAATTGGAGGCAGAGCTGGAGCAGATTATTTATAGGTTGTGAAATGGGGGATCTTTGATCAAAGTTGTTGGACGAATGGAGGACAATTAATGAGATCTTCTTCTAGCGATAATTAGGGATGTTCAATCTTGAGGAATCATGCAGCAAGCCAAAGTAGACATGATGATTGTGAGAGGATATATGGGTGAAGATTAGGGGTTACTACAATTCGCAGCTCAAGGAAGAGAGAGGGGTCAGATGACCAGAGTCAACAAGGGGGGACTTCCGGTTGATTCACGTGGACCAACTAGAAAATTCATGAGTCAAAAAGATTTATTATTTTAATAATAAATAACAAATGATTTTATTAATATTTGGTAGAAACATGAAGAATATTTGTAATTTTTTGTAGGGTTTTATTCCTATTTTTATTTATTTTTTCAAGACCTTTTGTTTCAAGTTAATATTTACAAATTAATTATAGGTATAAATACTTGTATTTTGATAAATTTATTTTAATTTTGTATGATATATTTTATTTTTTAATACAAGTATTTTATAAATTTTAAATTTATTAAAGTATGATTAATGAATTTTTATTGTATTTTCTGAATTTGTACATACACTTAAATAATTAATTATATATGTACATTAGTGGTGTATATATATATATATGTATGCCTTATGTATAAGCATGTGTTATTTATTTTATTTTCTTTTTTATGATTTTATTTTAATTTAGTTATGTATATATGTTTTAAATAATATGTACAATTTTATATGAATAAAGGAATTTTAAAATATAATGAATAAATATATTGAATATAATATTCACGTATAGTGCACAATAGGGGCCTAAAACCTATTTTTCCATCTTAACTCCAAATGAAATGAAACTACCTTCATTAAATATCTTATCAAAAGTTATACACAATTAAAGATGATTTTGGTTCATTTTGATACAATATGAAGAAGATACCGGTCTGTGAAGTTTTTATTTTTGACTTTTTATTTTGTGTGTCCCAGACACATTGTGCATTATTTTTCCGGGAACTCAATTTTGTATTTTTCTCTATATTTTTGTCTAAAAATTCATGTTGAAGGTTATATTATTTGAGGTTTAATCTAATAAAATAAAATAGGTAGCAAAAAGTATTTATCAATGAATTATAACCTAGAGTTTTGATGTGTTTTCTGTACAATTCATATGCCCTATCTACTCCTACTTTTTTTCTTTATCGACCAAGTCATCATGATGATTGTGACTTGGGGTTTAGGGTCACTCAAAACCGATGGTGTCTCATGTATTTTTGTTTTCTTCTTTTATTCTTTTATTTTTGAATTAAATAAATTAAATAACATAGTATTTTATACAGTATTTTGTACAAATTAGAGTGTGTTTATTTTGACCAATTAGTTATATATACATGCATTTAGGTAGGGATTTAAGGCCAAATTGAAAGAACAAAGGTGATGAAAAGGAGATTCATTAGGTGCTCGTGCATGATTTGAACGTGGAAAACATGTGACCTTTGGTGATTTTATAGGTTGACCCGAATTTGTTATCAGATTTACACATAGGTCCATGTGGTTACACGTTCATGTGTAATAGCACATACATTCTTGAGATTTTTCATAGATGATGACACATAATCTTATGAGGGTGATTAATCAATGTTCATCACTCTTTATTCTGTTATTTTAGTGAATTATCTTCGCAGAGCATCATGTAAATAGGTGTAAATTGAATAAGTTAGCAACAGGCATGCTTGTGTTAATAATACATAATTATCATGTATTTGTGCAAAAATAAAAGAATAAAGAATAAAAAGAAAAGGAAGGAAGTTTTTAGAATAAATACTGAGTGACCCGAACCCCGAGAGAGGGCCAAGCATTAGCGTGATCGCCAAATAAAATAATTAGAGAGAGATAGGGCCTACTCTATATGTATATATATATATCATGGGTGTAAATAATTTATTTTTACCAAAATTAAATAAAAATATGTTTTTCCCTCCTTGAATGCATTACTAAAAATAAAATAAAAATTAGAAAAATAAAATAAAAAGAAAATAATATTCTCTCTTTGTGCATAATACATATATATATGTTTCCTTCCCTATTTATTTTATACCCGTAAATAAATAATAAAAATAGAACAAAAATTATTTTATAATCCAAAAATTATGTTGTAAATAAATAAAATGTAAAATTGTAATATTTTTGTAAAAATAATAAAATAAAAATAATTGTACAAAATACATAGATATAATAAACTTGTGTGTAATACAATATACTGTATATAGATTAATTTATTTTTTTGAAATAAATAAAAATCATAGAAAAATGTTTTAAAAATAACAAAAAATTTTCATTTTATACATTTTTAAATTTAAAATCATTTATTATTTTTCATTGAATTTGTAAAGTATTTTGTAAATTCTATTTTCTGATTGGACGGTTGGAATGTTGACCACGGGTCAACGGCGCCTCCTACTCGGGTCAAACCCGGATCCTTGTCGCTAGAGTTTCTACTCGATATTTTCCATACTAACTCTGCTCACCTCTCCCCTCGGGATTCGGACCCAAAAATCCGCGTACCTCCGATATCCTCGCGGGTCCATCGCCCGATCCGATTCCTTCTCGGGTCTCGCGCTTCTCTCTAATCTTTCCAGACATCCAACAACCCTATATAATCTTCTCTCCGTCTCCACAGTGCCCGAGCTCATGCCTCTCTCCCTCTTGATACCCTAGCCACCTTCAATAGAGTGACAATCGTCTGGAGTGCCGCCTGACGATTGATTTGGTGCAGCGACGCTGCAGCTCAACCTTTGTGGCTGGAGATCCGCCACGAGTAGCCTCCCTTGCCTTCCACCACTTGGTTGAGGCCATTACCCCACCAACCCCTTTGCTTGGAGCTGAGGAACAAATTCCGACCTTCAGGTAGCCCTTTTATCCTTCGACTTGGTCTATTCGATCAAATCTTTCATTTGTCGCCACCGTCACTCTGCCAGCTCCGACCAGCTGATCGGAGCTTCGTTCCCCTATCCTAGCCATTCTGATATCACCGCACTCTCACCCTCCATCTCGCTCTGCATCCTGATCACCCTGATCTCCGTCCATCCAGTCGAGATTAGGCTAGAGGTCTCCCCTATCGCCTTCGCCGAAGACTAACTTCTGCTCCCTGTTGCTTCTTTGCTTCTTAGTCTCAATAAACTAGACCGGAGCATAGCTCCGAGTCAGAGCTACCCGTTGCGGGTCTTGTCGTGCGTTGGGACATCTCGATCCGTCCATATCAGAGCTCCTTGGAGTCCCTCTAGGCCACCTTCATCGTCACGTCCATCTGACCGGTGGAGTCTTCATCTGAGCTGTTCAGTCGACGTGGAAGCCTTCCACAAGTCATCCGGTGTTTCCTGATCGACCATAGGGGCTGAGTATCTCCTCCTCGACTTCGGTGAAGTTCACCCAGGAGTTGTTTGTCCATGTTGATCTGTCACCGTTGGATCAGACCCACACTGCCAGATCTCATCTGGACCACCGCCGTCGCAAAATAGTCAGGTTGTTGGATGTCGGATCTGACATCCATGCGCATTCCACATCGTCGACAGCCCCAGACCGTCAGATCTGACACCTGATGACTTCAGAGCTGCACGTCCATGCCTTCTCCAGCGGCCGATACGTGGCTTTCACGTGCGACTAAGGTGTAACGAGGGTATATTGCTCTTTTTACCTTGTATTTACTCGGCTTTATGTTTTATTCTGTAAAATTAATGTTGTAGTTGAACCTATTTACGTCTAGTCCCTATAGTTCTTGTTATTTGCATTTCAGTCCCTCATGTCTGGAGACACGTGCTTTGTCACGTGAACTTGGGGGTTTTTGCATTTTTCAGCTTGGACTTCTTAGATGTTACTTGTTGAATGAATGGTTGTATGAAATTGCATTTATGCCCCTATAAACGTGGATTTGACGCATGTGAGGATTTAATTGGATAAATTACGTATTTGACCCTTGGCTTTTTATGCTTGTTAATGTTTAGTACAGGAACTTAAATAAATTGCATTTAGGTTCATATAATCTGTGTGTGTTGTTTTTATTAAATAAATATCAAATCTACTCCAAAAAATCCCAAAAAATTATCAGTAGCTCCTGCTACCATGTAGAATTTTTGGTGATTTTTGAGACGCATTTTGATTTTATTCATTATTTTCTAAAAATAAAAACCCTAAAAAGTATCCCTACATATTTTAGAAAATCCATGAAAAATAGAAAAATACCTTTAAAATTCCAAAAAAATTGTGAGTGATTGTTTTATGTTATTTTAATTTCTGTACCATTTTCATTCGATTATCTTTTATAAAACACCTAAAAATTGCAAAAGACTAAAAACTTATAAAAATCATTAAAAATTCATTAAGAAATGGGTTTTCAATTTATGTATGTAGATTTTACTTTATATTTTCATAAAAAATGCTCCTAGGATTTTAGAGGTAGTTTAGACATTTTTAATGTGCCTTTTCATCTAGGCTGCATACTGCTTGATATTGTTGTCTTTCTTTTATATTTAGAAAATTTAATAAAGATCAGAAAAAAATCCATAAAATACCCAAAAAATACTTGAATATTTTAAAAACATAAAAACATGTTTGTTTTAAATTTTTGAGTATCTTTTTGACCTTTAAATAATTGTTTGAGTGTGATTTTTATTTCTTTTCTTAATAGAAAATCATTAAAAAAATTGAAAAATTAAGAACCACCAAAAATACTTTTATTTCTTGGATTTCTCGACTACTTCGTAGGATCATCCCGTGCTCCTTTTTCGACCCCGGTGGCTATACCAGGTTAAATAATTAGCAAGACCGCTTGCCTTGGTTTTATTGTTGTCTAATTTTGTTGGTGGTCTCTATTTTCTCGATTGAGTCATGCTTCGCCGTTTGAGGTCGCAACGACCTTGATCTATTTTTTTTGAGACTTAAACTCGATCGGTGGAGCATTCATCAGAATGGCGCCATTGGCGGGGAGCACAGCTTAGTAGTCGGCTTTTTGCTTTTGTTTTTGTTTTTGTTTTTATTTCTTCTTTTCTTTAATTTCTTGCTTTGTATTTTTGTTTCTATTTCTTTTCCTTTATTTGTTCTTCATTTTATTTTGAATAACTATGATCCGACCATCTTGTGTTTCTCTATTTCTTGCGAGAGGGCCCGACGAGAGAGGGCAGCTTCCTAGGAACGCCAGCGCACTCGAGCGAAACGGAGGCGGTTCGTTTCTTTACCGAGCCACAAGAGAGTGTAGGAGAAGAGGAGCAGAAGGCTTGGAAGGCTTTGAAGGATTTTTAGCATTTTATTTTCATTTTTAGTCTATTATTATTGTAATAATACAGGACCCAGAGACTCTTGGACTTGGCCTTTACCGAGGTATGTTTCTCCGAGCATCGATGCACTCAAGGGACCTCACAGCGGTTTTTCGCCGGATTTGATTTTTCAACTTTTCTTTTATTTTAATTATCGAAGATTTTGGCCTCTAAACTTAGAATTTTATATATGATTGTGATGTAATTAATTAAGGTCCCAACCCTAATTATCTGCTTGGACCAATAGATCGTTAAGTGGACTTAATTAATTAAATCACAAAGAAAAAGCTAATCTAGGTCACTTGAGAGGTAACGTGCCGCTAGAGGCCGTATACAACACGTGCCGGATCCATTGTGACAGACACCGATCGGCATCAGAGACTAGACCCTGACCTCTCATTTTGTCCTATTAGCTATTGTTCTTCATGTGTAGAAATTTTCTGTCTAAGGCCGTTTTCTTCGTGCATCATATAGGTAGTTTAATTTCTGTCCTTATGTTATGCGTGAATCACCCTGCATGTAGAGTGTTGGCATTAGGTAAGCATTTCTGACTTGGCATGTATCATCATGTTTGACCGTACACCGACTTTTTTGACTTCTCCCCATATTTTTGGACATAAAATAATCAGGAGAATCGAAAAAATCGTTAGACATTGTTTATTATTGAAAAATACCTAAAAAGAAAAACAATAAAATTTTGACTGCTAAACACATTGGACCATAAAAGACATTCACTAAAAAAATCTGTCTTGGGAGAGCAATACCCTCCTTGTTTGTTTTGGATAAGCGAGAGAGTGACCCGCACACTAGGCTAGAGCCATATCTGACCTTTCTTCAGACTATTGGTTTCGGGTTAGTCGTTCTCTAGTGAGGATCACTCTGGTTTCCGGTAAAGAAGGCCGCGATATCCTTAATAGAGCGAGTTGATCGGCTAACCGGTAAACGACCCGCAACATGTACTGGCTAGGAAAGATCTAACCTTGGGATCGGGCCAGTCTCCTGAGAGTGTCGGGTTCCTACCAGCTCGCTTAATCGCTCTGATAGACTGATTTATGACCTAATAAAATCGATAAGATAGAAGACCGAACCTTTACGGTCATCAACTCAGCTTTGAGTATGTGAATTTGGGGTTTGTTTTTCCTGATCTTGTGTATTTCCAGATCCCATTCGCCTTTCTTTCCACATCAGGATAATGGGTCGGAGGTCCCTTAGGCAGCCTTTGGTTGCACCGCTTTTGAGCACTCCGCCCCAAGCATCTAGGTTGGTTCGCGAGAGCCCAGACCTGCTCTCCGAACCCGAGTTTGACACCGCCTTGTTCCCTAATGAATCCCTATTCATCACTCTTTATTCTTTTATTTTAGCTGATTATCTTGGCAATGCATCATGTAAATAGGTGTAAATACGATAACTTAGAAATAAGCATGCATGTGTTAATATTACATAATTAGCATGTCTTTATGCGAAAATAAAAGAATAAAAAGAAAAAGAAGGAAGTATCTAGAATAAATTCTGAGTGACCCGAACCCCAAGAGAGGGCCAAGCATTGGCCTGATCTCCGAATAAAATAAGTAGAGAGAGAAAGGGCCACTTTAGCTTGTATATATGTATCATGTGTGCACATAAATTATTTTTATCAAAATATAAATTAAAATAAAAATATGTTTTTACTTCTTTGTATATATTTCTAAAAATAAAATAAAAATAAGAAAAATAAAAATAAATAGGAAATAAAAACTCTCTCTATTACTTGTACATAAAACATGTATTTACAATCCCTTATCTATTTATTTTGTACCTATAAAAATGGTTTTATACTACAAAAATTATTTTGTAAATAAAAAAATTATAAATTTGGGGTATTTTTGTAAAAATAATAAATTAAAAATAATTGTACAAAATACATAGGGTTAATATAGCTGTATATAATATATATGTTGCATATAAAATAATTTATTTTTCATAAAAATAAATAATAATCATAGAAAAAATCCTTGAAAAATAACAAACATTTTTCATTTTATTCATTTTAAATTTAAATTCATTTTCAATTTTTAATTTATTTATCTTTCATTTTCCTTGCCATTTTGATGTGTAACAGGTTTTGTCCTTATTCTAGATCACCCGTGATTTGTCCGCGTTTGAATGTTGACTCGGGTCAACCCCCTCTTCCAGGGCTTGACCCGACCTGATCTCTCTGCCGAACTTTCTTCTCGAAATTCCCTAGGTCAGATTACGCATCCGTTTGCCCTGAAACTTCGCCCGTATCTTCCCCATGTATCCAAGATCCTCGCAGATCCCTAGGGAAGCACGGATCCTTCTCGGTTCACGCACCCTTTCCTGATCTTTCCAGCCACCTGTGACTGCTATAAAATCTTTCATCTGCCTCCCTAGGTCGGCAGCTCGTGCCTCACTCCCTCTTGATACCCTAGACACCTTCAGCGTGGTGACAGCCGTCTGAAGCACTCCCCCTTCGTGGCCGGACCTCCTCCGCGAAAATCCTCCCTCGCCTTACGCTACTTGGTCGAGGCCATAACCATGACGACCATCTTCTCTTGGAGTTGAGGAATCTATTCCGACCTTCAGGTGAGCTTCTTATCCTCTACCTTAGTCCATTTGATTCGAATCTTTTGTTTCTTCTCCACTTTCGCTCTGCCAGCTCTGACCAGCCAGTCGGAGCTCCATCACCCACTCCCCGCCGCTTCGTCGAACCACCCGCTCACCCTCCAGCTCCTCCCGCAACCTGATCACCCTAATCTTAGCCTATTTAGCTAGGATTAGGTCCAAGATTTCCCTCTACCGCGTTCGCCAGAGATCGAACCCCATTCACCCCTACTTCTTTGGTTTTCATTCCCAATAACCTAGATCGGAGCATAGCTCCGAGTCAGAGCTTCTCATTGCAGGTCCTGTCGCGTGCTGAGAGCCTCCAGACCACCCTCTCCAGAGCTCGTCGGAGCAGCTCCAGGTGCCATTTGTCGTCATGCCAATCCAGCTGTTGGAGCTCCCATCCGAGCCGTTCACCTGACGCGGACCCCTCCCTCGATCACTCCAGTGCTTGTTGATCTTCCATCGGGGATGAGGATCTCGTCCTTAGCTCTAGCGAAGTTCATATGGGCATCGTGCTTCCAGTTGGGTCCTGCGACGTTGGATCGACTCCGCCCTCCAGATCCCATCCTTAGCATCATCCATCCGATGTTTCAGACCGTTAGATGTCAAATCTAACAGCCCCGTACACTCCACGTCCCCGACCATATGACACCATTAGATCTGACACCTGACGCCTGCAGCGCCACACTATCTCGCCTCACCATCGGCCGACACATGGCCAACCATGCGTAACTCACGTGCATCGAGGGTATATTGCTCTTTTTCCCTTGCATTTATTTTAGTTTATGTTTTGGTTTATAAAATAAAAGTTTATAGTTTGACCTTTTTACACTATAGTCCCCGGATTTGTGATTTGCATTTTAGTCCTTCCAATCTAGAGTCACGTGCTTTGACACGTACATATTGGTGTATTTGCTCTTTTCATCTGGAACTTTACCTGTGTTCATGTTTGAATAGATTTTTTCTGGAATTGCATTATACCCCCGTAGACGTTGAATTGATGCATGTGTTGAATTTATTGGTGAATTTGCAGTGTGACCCTCAGACTTTTTTATGTCTGTTAATAATTAGTCTAGAAACTTTGATAAATTGCATTTAGATCCTTGTAACCTGTGTGTTGTTTTTAATTAAATAAATATCAAAACTATTTCTAAAATTCCAAAAATTTTACACGTAGCTCCTGCTTCTGTGTAGTATTTTTTTGTGACGCATTTTAGTTTTATTGGATATTTTCTAAAAATTAAAAACCCTAAAAAGTATCCATTTTCATTTTTGAAAAATCACATAAAAATAGAAAAATAATTTAAAAATTCTAAAAAAATCGTGTGTGCTTCCTTTGTCTTGTTTTAATTTCTATGTGATTTTCATTGCATTTCTTTTTGTAAAACTCCTAAAAATGAAAAAGACCAAAAACCCTATAAAAATCATTAAAAATTCATTAAAAATAAAAAAAATGAGTTTTCAGTTTTTGTAGGTAGTTTTTATTTTATGCCACGATTTTATAGGCACTTTAGATATTTTAAAAGTGCCTTTTTATCTCAGTTGCATACTGTTTGTAGTTTTCCTCTCTCTTTTATTTTTAGAAAATTATATAAAAATCGGAAAAACCACATAAAATACACAAAAACATCTAATATTTTAAAAACATCAAAATATTTTTGTTTTAAATTTTTTTAGCTTTTTTATACCTTTAAATAATTGCTTGAGTGTGATTTTTATCTTTTTCTTTATTTCTTTTCTTAATAGAAAATCATAAAAAAATAATAATTTAAAAAAAAACCACCAAAAATACCATTATAGCTTGGATTTCCTGACTACTTCATTATGTGCTCCTTTTGTTCGACCCTGGTGTCTATACATGGTTAAATAACTAGCAAGACCGCTTGCCTCATTTTTATTGTTGATTGATTTTGTTGGTGGTCTATATTTTCTTGTTGAGCCTAGTTCGAGTGGTTGAAGTCGCAATGACCTTTGATATCACTTAACCTTAGTTTCTCGGGCCGCTCCTTAGAATGATGTCGTTGCCGGGGGGCACGGCTTAGTAGTCGGTTTTCCATTTTGATTTTGTTTGTATTGTCTTTTTTCTTTTTATTTGATTTTCTCTTTTTCATTATTTGCTTTTTATTTTTGTTTTATTTCGGTTTCTTCATTTTTATTTTTATTTTTTATTTTTTATTTTTCTTTTTAACTGTGATCTGGCCAGTTTCTGTTTCTCTCTTTCTTGCGAGGGCTCGACGAGCGAGGGCGGTTTTCTTAGGAGCGCTGAGGCATTGATGAATCCATGATTCATTAACTTTTTTGTCGCATTTTGTCTTAAAACCCTTAACAAATACATGTAAATACTCACTAATTTTCATACTTTAACAAAACCCCATTCATGTGTAAATATTCACTTTTAACCACTAAATTCATGTAAATAAATAAAGAACCAGAAAAAGAAAGATAAAGGCATATGTAATATATGTATATATATGTAATATGACTTAAACTATAAATATAACTGTAAGATATATTTATAGCCTAACCCCCGAGACCAAGTCAGCATGGATTGGTCGACAAACCAATAAGTAGGGGGAGATAAGGAAAGAAAACCCAATAAAAATAATTTATCACATGAATACACACTCTTCACTCTTTATAAAATAAATCCAAAACTTCAAAGAATTTTAATTATTTCATCTTAATTTATTCTTCATCAAATCTTTCTCCTAATTATTCATAAAAATGTAAATAAAAATATAAAAATAAGTTAAAAATATTACCCTGTAAATATGCCAAGAAATCCAGCTTACAACTTGTCAAAATCTCAACTTCCGAACATCATAACTTCCCCATACGAACTCCAATTTCACTCTACTCACCTTTAAAGTTCATAAAATAATATTATCTAATTAATAAAGGTGATTTCACTGAATTCGGAGTCCGTTTGCAAAAAGTCGGTTTTGGGACCAAAAGACAAAGGGGTTTCTGGGCTATTTATTTTATGTAACACACCTTATTTATTATTTTCTTAATTTTATAATTTTTAAATTATTTCATGATCCTCTAGTTTCATCATAAATTATTTCATAATTTTTGGAAACTATTTATTATTTTTATAAAATCAAATACCCCAAAATATAGGTATAATTGACCTATAGAGACACTTCCTCTATTTATTAAAATATGTAAATTCATTCATAAAAATTCGTACAAGTCTTGAATAATACCCTAATAATTAAGAAAATATAAAATTAATTTTTACTTAATTATTTATTAAATTAAAAATTCAAAACCTATTTATAAATACATATTTATTAATAAAATATTTATATTTTAAATAATACTTATTATTTAATAAAAGTAATTATACCATAATTTAGAAAATAAATTTATTTAACTTTCTTGTATTTATACCTATTTAAAATAACATCATTTACTAATTTATATTTAGTTTATAAAGAATAAAAAGGTTTGGACCAACCAGGTGCTGACACGTGTCAGCACCTGGAGCTTCTTCTCCAAGAAGCTGTTGCGCCCAGCTGCTCAACCACTCAACTTCCATCAATTTTCCCGCGCGCTTCTTGAAGCTTCTGATCCATCCAGACCCTCCGTTCCCTTCTTCTAACAACCACCAAGCTCGCCAACCCTTAGATCTAACTTGGAGCCCAAGTATCTTCCCTATTTAAAGCCCCCAAGGTCGGCCATTAACAACAACTTTCCAAGCCCTCAAGCTTCCCTGCTCCAGACTGTTCGACTACCCCACCTTCCCATCTTTGTTCCAACTAACTCGAGTGGTGACAGCGCCGGAGAAGGAGCTCGCGAGGAAGAGGAGTCGACGGAGGATCGTTCCAAGGCGTGCGCCGCCTTGCATCGCCGCCGTGTGCAGCGTAAAGCTCCGGCGAAGGTCGACCGTCGAGCATTATTTTCCAGGTCATACACCCGGAACTCTATAGACCTATTCATCCATTTTTGAAATTTTATTTCTCGGTAGTTGTGCCACGATTAGCGTGGCTAATCCACTCTTTAGATAGTCTAATCACCCAACTTTAACGCAAAGATTAAAAGCCACTTCGATTCACGTCCATTCGATTCCAATCGACTCGCAAAACCATCATCTTCTTCACATCTGGATTTCTTAGCTGAGTTTATGTGCTTATTCATCCAACCTTGGGGCTTTATATATTAACATCTTGGCCGATTCAATTCGAATCGAGCATAGATCTTGATTGCTTGCAGGTCCAGGTTTCACGCAAGACATGTACATCGATCATTGAGCCTACAGTCAGCAAGATCTTTGTCCTCGAAGTTGGACCTCCAGAACAGCCGTCAAGCCGTCCGTGCTGAGATCTCATCTTCTTCGAGCCACCGCCGTCGCTCGGAGCATCGCCACCGCCTTCTCTACTGCGGGCGAGCTCGAGGGGTGGAGCCACCCCTCTGGCCCCGCCGGAGAGCCAGAGACGTCGGAGATCAGCCGGGAGAAGTCGGAGAAGAAGGCGAGTCCGCCAGGAGCTCCAACTGCCCAAGAACACATGGAGCACAGGCTTGCGCCACGTGGCACCGCGAGGGCCTTCGGATCACGCCAGCACGTTCTAATCTCGGCCGTTGATTGCGAAACGGTGGAGAAATTGCACCATAAACCCAGCCAGGTTTCCAGATTTACATCCCGCCGCCCAAGTTTCCATTAATTACAATTAGGTCCCTCCGCAGGGACCTAAATGTAATAGCTTGTTTACTTTTCTTGCAGAATAGTCCCTGAGGACCATTTTGAGAACATTATAATTAGTATTTTCTTACGCTTATGCCCCTGGGCTGTAGGGGCTGTATCTCGCTTTCTTGACCTCGGATTTCGACGATTCTTGGAAGGTAGTTACACAACTACCCCAGCTACATAGTATAAAGTTTTCGCGGCTTTTCGACGAGTTTTTAACGTGTTTTGATTTTCTCGAAAACCGCTTCATCTTGTTTCGTTTTCTTGTGTAGTTCGAGTACGCGGCTCGAACCTCGTACACCTATACTATATAGTATCACCTATATTCTATCCACCTATTATATAATAAATAAATCTTTTGAAAAATATCCCTTTTTAAAAATTAAATAAAAATTTGAAAAGAATAAAATCAAATAAAAATAAAAAAAATTAAAAATCACCAAAAAGCATTCTGACTTAGAGAAGAATTAAAATAAAATCACGAGAAGAAAAATTAGGGAATATATTCTCGTGCGTTGTTTTCTGAGTTCTCTTTTTAGTTTCTTTACGGCTTTCTCGATATTCTTTTGTGCTAATCATCTTTGCAGGGCCTGCAGGATCAACCGGTTTCTTCGGAAGCCGAGTCAGTTGAAAAGGCAGAGGTCGGCTTCTTCTTCACGAGTCGACTGCAGAGGAGCAGAGATTTAGTATCCTTTAATTTGAGAGAGAAAGGGAGAGAGTTGTACTTAGCTTAATAAAACTTTCATTTTTTTAAGGGGCTTGATTCATCGGATACCGTGTATCCGGTGAATCAGGGCACCCACCGCGGCTTTTTCATCGCTTATCGGTTTTCCGCGGTTTTCTAGATGCTTGCTTAGGTTTTTTGCTCTATCTGCTTGTGCCTCGTAGCTAGTTTTAGGACGTGCAACCTAGGTGCTTGCTCTAGGGTTTTAACAAAAAGACAAGAAATAGACGTTGTTTGAAAATCCATAAAAATTGCAAAATTAAAAATTGGGACTGCTAAAAATATCTGATCAAAAACCGTAAAATCGATTCAATTGATTTGGGGAGAGTAACCCCCGCACATTTCTCAGAGTGCGCGAGTTGAGAGCTGACACTTAAGGATAGAGACAAAACCCGGTATTTCTTGCGGGATACTACTGGGTCCATACCCCTGATCGCTGTTCCTCAGTGGGTAAGCTCGGGTAGCCGGAAACGGTCCGGGTTTACTTAGCAGAGTGGGAGGTTTAGAGGACACTGCGCAAGGCTCCATCCTCAAGTAACACGGGTAGCCGGAAACGGTCCGTACTTACTCCCATACTGGCTGAGTGCGAGTGGTCTCGCGTAAGGATTCGGGCCAATGTCTTGAAGAAACTATCGGGCTCCTATTGGCTCGCTCAGCCCGCGTAACCGCAACGATTGATAATCACAATCCTAAAGCCGAAAAGATAAAAAGATCGAACTCTTACGGTCTTCATCAGGGTTGAGTTGGTGAAACGGGGTTTGCCTTGTGTTTGTTTGCGGGGCGTGAGTTTTCCGCGGCTTTCGCATTCCTTCTTCAGTTGAATCGTACACATGCTCTCCCAATCTTCTCTTGACATCGAAGATGACGTCTCGATGGCTTTTCGGCTCAGACTCTGTGAGCTTTCGACCGTCCACCGTCGGGCGTATGTCTTCACAGGCTCAGGATGACCCTCTTCCCGAGCTGGTCCCATCCGATCTCGAGGCGAGTCAGACCTAGACTCCCTCGCCTCCTGGCCAGATCATTGAGGCAGACCTTTGCCTCAATACAGAATCCAAATCTCCTGAGTATTTCTCAATGAGTTCTTACGAGAGTTTCCATTTTACAGACGATCAGATGGCTCGTGGGAAAGCACCGGCAGCAGATGAGAGGCCAGCAGCTGAGGATCATCCGGAGGGAAGAGCAGATCCGAACGAAGATGTCACGACAGGTATTCTCGACACACTTCAACAGATAAATCTAAAGATTCGAGAACAGTTTAGAGTTCAGACCGAGCTGCAGGCTGAATTAGCCGCACTCAGAGCAGGGGCCAGGAACCAGTTACCGCCTGCGGTTCCCGCTACTTTACGGGACGAGTATGACCCAGGCGCTCGAACGCTCCATCATTGGATTCGGCTACCGCCGAATCAAGGGCCATACGAACTCCGACCGTCCTTCATCTCTTTGCTTCCCAAGTACTATGGGAATGCCGCAGAGGAGCCGTTCACGTTTTTACAGCAGTTTGAGATGATCTGCGGAACGGCCTGCTATCCAGGAGTAACACAGGAAGCCGTGCGCCTAAAGGCTTTTCCTTTTGCCTTAGCCGATAAAGCCCTTTATTGGCTAAGCCATCTAGGGAGAGAAATCTCCACTTGGGACGACCTGAAGTCCACCTTCCTGCGCAAGTATTTTCCTCTAGGAAGGACGAACATGATGAGGAGTCAGATCTCCAATTTTACGCAATTGCCGAACGAATCATTCCATGAGGCATGGGATCGATTCAAGGACCTGACGGAGAGATGCCCGCATCATGAGATACCAATGAAGGTGCTAGTACAGAATTTTTTCGGAGGACTCCAGCCAGAAATTCAGGGGCTAGTTAGTGCCGCATGTGGCGGCAGTTACTTGAACAAGGATGCCGAGTCAGTCTGGGCCATCTTCGAAGGGATGGCCGAGAACTCGAGAGTTGTAGACTCTACTCGGGCATATCAGAAAGCCCCGCAGCCACCACATCACCGAGAGTATCACAAGGTGGCGAATATATCAGACTCTGAATCCAACACCAACATGGGCTTCATTACTGAGAAATTAACGTTGGTGGACGTGATTCACAAGCAGGTCCAAGACCTACAGCCGCTGCGAGAGTTGGAGAAACTCTCATCTCTACCTCAGCAGCTGAGTGATCTTTCGAAGAGGGTCTCTGATCTTCAACTTCAGTACCAGCAGAGTCAGACTTCTTCACAGCCAGCACGGAGGATCGCACCCGCTCCACCCACCCATCAGATACAATATGTTCAGAGCGAGCCCGAGATTCCGCAGATTGATTGGCATGAGGATCAGTCTCATGCCAATGCCGGCCAGGTCATCAGCGCTACAGAGATGGAGGTGGAGCCGCAAGCCACTTTCGAGATAAATGGGATTTGGTATACTCCAGTTCAGCAGCCGAGTATACCGAATCATCAGCAGCAGCAGCCGTACGGTCATCCGCAGCATGGACGTCCGCAATTCCAGCACCGCCAGAATTTCACGCCGCCTGATGAATCTCGTATTCATCATGCTAAAATATCCTTATTAAAATCCCTGCTTAAACAAACCAATAAAAATCACCTCTAATTCTTTTTTTTTATCTTGTACAATATTGTGTATAATTAGCCTTTAATTATTTGTATTTAATTGCCCTTATTTTTCTGTAATTATTTTATCACTCAAAAACCCCTAAAAATTAGATAGATAAGTTGTCTATAATTCACTGACCTTTAAAACCACAAAAATACAAAAACAACTCAAAACCACAAAATCAGTGTTTTTATCCCCTTAAAAATACCCCCAAAAATAGCTTTTGTACAAATGACCTCTTTTGCCTTTTTTCCCAACATGAAAGTTGTAGATCTCGTCGAGACGAGCAACTTTCATGTTTTGACTTTTTCCAAATTCGGCCTCTAACTATTTCTTTTCTTATTTTCTTTGTAATTATTCTTTGAATTGCTCTGATTGGGCCACGTGGCGCCCTTTGGGCCGCCCACGTGGCCCGCTTCATCTCCGCCACCCGGCCCTCTCCTGGGCCGTTGGATCATTCCAACCCCGCTTCCATCTCAACCATTAAAACCCGCTTCATTGCCCACCGTCTGATCTGACTCCCAGATCAGATCTCATCCATTCATCAGCGCCTAAACCTCAACCATACGATCTCCACTCATCCAACGTACCGCCTCGCGCCACGTCTTCTCTCCCCCACAGCCACTCGATTACTCTGTCATCCCACGGTTGACAAGGCCCCACGTCACCCTTCAAATCTCCACCGTTCGATCGTTCCCTCCTAGACATCTAAACTGTTCCCTAGCGCCCTTTTTCCTCCGTTGGATCAGATCGTACGATCTAATCTCCTCCCTCCGTTCGCGCCTCAATCCCAGCCGTTGGATCGCAAGATCCAACGGCTCTCCATCATCTCCTACCTCCGTAACCTCCCCCTTCCCCAGCCGTTTCACCTCGCGCATCCTCCGCCCCCTTCCATTTCTAGCCGACGCTCCAGCCACCACCTCCTTGTCGTAACGCCACGAAAGACTTCTCCGTTCGACCAACATCCCCGCGCCACCATCATCACTCCCCCCATTAAACCCTTCGCCATTAAAACCCGTCGCAAAAACGCTCCACACCACTGCAACCCCCGACCACCTCCGCCTATAAAAACGCCATCTCCGCCACCACTGCACCTGGTCCACCATTTTGGGCCTTCACCTAGCCTCCTCCGCCCCTCCGGTGACAGCGGAGGGGCGGAATTGAGAGGCGACGATGGTGATTGGCCTGGTGTTGACCCACGGCGGCGCTCCGCCGTGTCCAGGTGCCTAAGCCACCCCTGAGCTCCGTGCCCTGGCCGAGCACGCAGGGCGAAGACCCCGAGCTCCACCGGAGCTCGATCCCAGGCCGCTACCTCCGCTAACTCCTCGCTCCGGCGGGGGGACTTTGTCTTCTCTGTTTCCTCTATTTATTACACCACCCTCCACCATATCCACCTACGTTTAATCGCACCATCAGCTTCACCAACAACCCAGCACCCTCGCGCACCCATCTCCTTCCTCCAGAACCCCCTCGCGCCTCGACTCCGCTCCTCCGTCCCCACGGCGGAGGACTCGCCTGAGCCATCATCTTCTCCACCTCCGCCGGCTCCCATTTCGCCTCCCGCACGTCACAAAACACAAGCACAAGCTTCGGCTACACTTAACAATCGCAGGTATCTTCAATGGCCGAAGTTTTCGTCGGAGCTGCTTCGAGTCTCAACCCTCCGGCGAAGCTCCACCAACTATCCACGCCAACAAGCTCCGACGTATCGCCACAGCACGAGCTTCTTCGCGAGGTCCCCATCTTGCTTCTCCGACAATCAGGTGACCTCGCGGAGCTCGGAGGAGTCCACAGGGGTTCGCCGGAGCACAGTCTCCTCCGGTGGCTCGCGGCAGGGAAGAAAGTACAGGTGCCGTCCGATCATCTGGATCGGACGGCCAGAATTATGCCACGTCGACAACCGAGCCTCGCTCCCAACCTAAAGGCTCGGGTCATCCGAACCTAACGCCGAACCGCCAGAAGATTCCACGTGGACTCGAGCCTCAGCCAGCCTCCCGAGCCTGGGCCCTCACGTGCACCGCACGTGAGGCCTGGGTAATTTGCAGCGAAGACCCTGAAGTTTCAAGTATATACACTTCGGTCCTCCAGGCGCGTGCCTCACGTGCACGCCTGGGGTTATTTACAGGGAGGCCCGCTAAGGTTTCCAAAATTACAAAAAGGCCCCCGCGCGTATGGGAAAATATCATCCAGGCCCAGGCGGTTTTTCTTATTTGCATTTAGGTCCCTCCAGGGACCTAAATGCAATATTTATCCTTTATTTTTCTTGCATTTTTATTACATTTATGCCCTTGCACTGTTTTTAGCATAACTTGAGCATCGTAGGTCCAATTTGCATGATTTTAGTGTCGTTTTGATCCTTGTTTTGTCCTCTACAATCTAGCATACTAATCTGTCTCATTTGACACTGTTTTAAATTAAGTGATTTTTTATGTTAAAAATGGGACCTAGCTCTACTTGTTTTGCTTGATTTCATGACCGATTTTTAATGATGTGTTCAAAATGGCTCTAACTTCATTCTATATTGTGTTGCTCTTATTTTGGGGTATAATTGTAGCATTTGATTCATCATGCATGTTCCTTTGCATTGTTTGCCCATGCATCACTTTAATTTGCATAAAAACCGATAAAAATACATGCATCATATCATCAATTAGCATAGTGCTTCATAAATTGCATATGGACCTGAAATGGAGATTAATTGACATTGAACTTCACGAATCAAAATTCAAAAGCTATAATTAAGCAGCTGTATCCCTGTGTTCGACCTTGGTACACTTACCAAGTATAAATATTCCACAGCATTCAAAGACTGTGGTTTTTGCTGAACAAAATTCGCCTCCTGTGCTACAACATAATTCATCATTATTATCCTCGAGGCGAATTTTACGTTCATCAAATGGCGCCGTTGCCGGGTATACGGCTATGCTTAATTTTTGAATTTTGATTTTTTTTTAATTAATTCAATAATTTCTTGGTCCTAATTTCATGCATCATTTCTTTGCATTATTTTGCAGATTTAATTTCTCGAAGTTCTAACTTTTCTCTTTTGTGGCAGGGCCCATGAAAATCGGGGACGCCTGATCGTCATGGAGGCGCGAAGTCGGGAGCTTCAGCTGATGAGGCCGCAAAAGAAGCCGTGAAGATTTCTAAGATTTTTATCAGTCAAATTTTGCATTGCATGTTGTAAAAAAAAAAAACTTGCATCTGCATATTTATTTTCAGAATTGCATTTTGTAAACCCCCCCCCCCCCCACACACACTCACACCTACACTGCACATACTCAACCCACCCACCCCCTGTATATTTCTTTCTCTCTCTCTCTCTCTCTGTGTGTGTATATATATTCTTCATAAACCCCCCCCCTAACACTGACCTTACTTAGGCTATTTGTAGCCTAAGTATAGGGGGGACCTGCCTGCTCTTCCTTCCCTCGTCCCGTCTTCTTGTACTTAGGCCAATTTTGGCCTAAGTATAGGGGGACTCTCCTCCTCAGTTCCGCTATATCTCCCTGTACTTGAACCGAGCCTTGGCTTCATGGCACTTGTGCTATGAGGACATAGCAAATTTTAAGTATAGGGGGGTATACCGTATATTATTGTTTATTACTTTAGCCTTAGCTCGCGTTTTTAAAACTTTTTAAAATTTTATTTTTTTTTCGGGCTGGGTTTTGGTAAACTAGTGAACTGAGTAAAAACCTGTAAAAATTAAAATTTTGAGGGATTAATCTTTGTAAATAACCCTTTTTCAAAAAGAAAAAAAAATGAAAAATTAAAAATGTTTTCCGGAATTTGGCTCTGACTACTAGGCTTAGTAAACATTTTCAGTGAGGGAACCTCGGTCTCCCTTAGCAGAGTGGGTGGTTTAAAGGACACCGCATATGGCACCGTCCTTAAGGATCACGGGTCTCGACCCGCACTTACACCCATACTGGCTGAGAGTGGATACTTTTATTTATTTGAGCCTGGGTCAGTCATTGTCTCTCCGACAAAAAAAAACTATTAAAACCCATAAAAATTTGCAAAAGATAAAAATCACAAAAATTCACTAACCCGTGGAGTTGGTGTATTCCTGACACAATCACACTCACGCAAGGCTTGAGGAATTTGAGGACACTGGATCTCTGGGATCTAGAGAGTCTGAGTTAACATACCTTAGTCATTAGGGTTTTCATGACTTAAATATCCACACTCCTCTAGTTTGAAAGATTTGAGTGCTATATTGCACTCTTAATCTCTACTTTCAAGAAAATATGATCAGCACAGTCACTTCCACAACTGCATGATTGATGAGCTGAGATGAGATATCACTTGAGGAACTAGGACCATGGATTTAAGTTTAGACCTGATCTAAGGATATTCGAGGATGGGATAAAGTTAATGAAGGCTTCAGAAAACCTGAGTGTCAGCAAAACCCTAGCCAGTATGTGAACAAGATTCATATGCTATCTCTTGATATTTACCTAAAAGTGCCAGGGTGTGATGAAACTTAAAGAAACTTGTTGATCAGTGTGCGCCAATCTCTTGGTAAAAGCAGTGGAGCTAGCCAACAAAAGAAATGAAATGTTAAAGAAAAGCTCTAAAATCAAAGTCAATTCCAAATGAGCTTCCACCAATGGCGAGCGCTCCCAAAATTTTCAAAGTGTCCACTTGGACCAAGCGCTAATTAGGACCAAGGAGTCGGGCTGACACCACAAAAAGGGCCCTGCATCGTAAGCGATACAAGTCTGGGTGTCGAAGGTATCTTAGATACTCAGAAAAGACACACCCTGGTGTACTCCCAGAAAAACAAGTGCAGACGACTCCAACTCTCTTGACGGACACATTGATCAACAAGATAATAATTTACAAGTGTTGAGTAAAAGGCACTCGAGAGGCCCCTTGTTCCAATGTGAGGGTGAGAAAATTAGACACAATCCCATGTCCCTCCATCATCTGGCCGTCCATCTACATTTTAAAGTCTGACAAACTAAAGTGATGGTTGACTGAAGCAAGAGTAGACTTCTTCCCTAGTATTGAGGATTAGGTCTAGAGGAGAGTCTTTGGGACTGGAACCTTGGGTGATACATCGACTCGGCTCTCATGAAATGCAGTACACTAAATGTCATATCCTTATGTTATATGTACAAAAAGAGAGTCTGATAATCAGAGAAGTTGGATTCCTTATGACTAAGGCTTGGATAAACCCAGAATTTTAGGATCACTCAGGTCAAGGGTCTTCGAAAGATCAAGCCTTGAATTTTTCACACGCACTGTCAGGAATTAATCCGACTCCTTCATTCTTTAGATGCTCGAGGACGAGCATGGTTTAAGTATAGGGGTATGATGAATCTCGTATTCATCATGCTAAAATATCCTTATTAAAATCCCTGCTTAAACAAACCAACAAAAATCACCTCTAATCCTTTTTTTTATCTTGTACAATATTGTGTATAATTAGCCTTTAATTATTTGTATTTAATTGCCCTTATTTTTCTGTAATTATTTTATCACTCAAAAACCCCTAAAATTAGATAGATAAGTTGTCTATAATTCACTGACCTTTAAAACCACTAAAAAATACAAAAACAACTCAAAACCACAAAATCGGTGTTTTTATCCCCTAAAAAATACCCCCAAAAATAGCTTTTGTACAAATGACCTCTTTTGCCTTTTTTTCCAACATGAAAGTTGTAGATCTCGTCGAGACGAGCAACTTTCATGTTTTGACTTTTTCCAAATTCGGCCTCTAACTATTTCTTTTCTTATTTTCTTTGTAATTATTCTTTGAATTGCTCTGATTGGGCCACGTGGCGCCCTTTGGGCCGCCCACGTGGCCCGCTTCATCTCCGCCACTCGGCCCTCTCCTGGGCCGTTGGATCATTCCAACCCCGCTTCCATCTCAACCATTAAAACCCGCTTCATTGCCCACCGTCTGATCTGACTCCCAGATCAGATCTCATCCATTCATCAGCGCCTAAACCTCAACCATACGATCTCCACTCATCCAACGTACCGCCTCGCGCCACGTCTTCTCTCCCCCACAGCCACTCGATTCCTCTGTCATCCCACGGTTGACAAGGCTCCACGTCACCCTTCAAATCTCCACCGTTCGATCGTTCCCTCCTAGACATCTAAACGTTCCCTAGCGCCCTTTTTCCTCCGTTGGATCAGATCGTAGGATCTAATCTCCTCCCTCCGTTTGCGCCTCAATCCCAGCCGTTGGATCGCAAGATCCAACGGCTCTCCATCATCTCCTACCTCCGTAACCTCCCCCTTCCCCAGCCGTTTTACCTCGTGCATCCTCCGCCCCCTTCCATTTCTAGCCGACGCTCCAGCCACCACCTCCTTGTCGTAACGCCACGAAAGACTTCTCCGTTCGACCAACATCCCCGCGCCACCTTCATCACTCGCCCCCATTAAACCCTTCGCCATTAAAACCCGTCGCAAAAACGCTCCACACCACTGCAACCCCCGACCACCTCCGCCTATAAAAACGCCATCTCCGCCACCACTGCACCTGGTCCACCATTTTGGGCCTTCACCTAGCCTCCTCCGCCCCTCCGGTGACAGCGGAGGGGCGGAATTGAGAGGCGACGATGGTGATTGGCCTGGTGTTGACCCACGGCGGCGCTCCGCCGTGTCCAGGTGCCTAAGCCACCCCTGAGCTCCGTGCCCTGGCCGAGCACGCAGGGCGAAGACCCCGAGCTCCACCGGAGCTCGATCCCAGGCCGCTACCTCCGCTAACTCCTCGCTCCGGCGGGGGGACTTTGTCTTCTCCGTTTCCTCTATTTATTACACCACCCTCCACCATATCCACCTACGTTTAATCGCACCATCAGCTTCGCCAACAACCCAGCACCCTCGCGCACCCATCTCCATCCTCCAGAACCCCCTCGCGCCTCGACTCCGCTCCTCCGTCCCCACGGCGGAGGACTCGCCTGAGCCATCATCTTCTCCACCTCCGCCGGCTCCCATTTCGCCTCCCGCACGTCACAAAACACAAGCACAAGCTTCGGCTACACTTAACAATCGCAGGTATCTTCAATGGCCGAAGTTTTCGTCGGAGCTGCTTCGAGTCTCAACCCTCCGGCGAAGCTCCACCAACTGTCCACGCCAACAAGCTCCGACGTATCGCCACAGCACGAGCTTCTTCGCGAGGTCCCCATCTTGCTTCTCCGACAATCAGGTGACCTCGCGGAGCTCGGAGGAGTCCACAGGGGTTCGCTGGAGCACAGTCTCCTCCGGTGGCTCGCGGCGGGGAAGAAAGTACAGGTGCCGTCCGATCATCTGGATCGGACGGCCAGAATTATGCCACGTCGACAACCGAGCCTCGCTCCCAACCTAAAGGCTCGGGTCATCCGAACCTAATGCCGAACCGCCAGAAGATTCCACGTGGACCCGAGCCTCAGCCAGCCTCCCGAGCCTGGGCCCTCACGTGCACCGCACGTGAGGCCTGGGTAATTTGCAGCGAAGACCCTGAAGTTTCAAGTATATACACTTCGGTCCTCCAGGCGCGTGCCTCACGTGCGCGCCTGGGGTTATTTACAGGGAGGCCCGCTAAGGTTTCCGAAATTACAAAAAGGCCCCCGCGCGTATGGGAAAGTATCATCCAGGCCCAGGCGGTTTTTCTTATTTGCATTTAGGTCCCTCCAGGGACCTAAATGCAATATTTATCCTTTATTTTTCTTGCATTTTTATTACATTTATGCCCTTGCACTGTTTTTAGCATAACTTGAGCATCGTAGGTCCAATTTGCATGATTTTAGTGTCGTTTTGATCCTTGTTTTGTCCTCTACAATCTAGCACACTAATTTGTCTCATTTGACACTGTTTTAAATTAAGTGATTTTTTATGTTAAAAATGGGACCTAGCTCTACTTGTTTTGCTTGATTTCATGACCGATTTTTAATGATGTGTTCAAAATGGCTCTAACTTCATTCTATATTGTGTTGCTCTTATTTTAGGGTATAATTGAAGCATTTGATTCATCATGCATGTTCCTTTGCATTGTTTGCCCATGCATCACTTTAATTTGCATAAAAACCGATAAAAATACATGCATCATATCATCAATTAGCATAGTGCTTCATAAATTGCATATGGACCTGAAATGGAGATTAATTGACATTGAACTTCCTGAATCAAAATTCAAAAGCTATAATTAAGCAGCTGTATCCCTGTGTTCGACCTTGGTACACTTACCAAGTATAAATATTCCACAGCATTCAAAGACTGTGGTTTTTGCTGAACAAAATTCGCCTCCTGTGCTACAACATAATTCATCATTATTATCCTCGAGGCGAATTTTACGTTCATCAAATGGCGTCGTTGCCGGGGATACGGCTTTGCTTAATTTTTGAATTTTGATTTTTTTTAATTAATTCAATAATTTCTTGGTCCTAATTTCATGCATCATTTCTTTGCATTATTTTGCTGATTTAATTTCTCGGAGTTCTAACTTTTCTCTTTTGTGGCAGGGCCCATGAAAATCGGGGACGCCTGATCGTCATGGAGGCGCGAAGTCGGGAGCTTAAGCTGAAGAGGCCGCAAAAGAAGCCGTGAAGATTTCTAAGATTTTTATCAGTCAAATTTTGCATTGCATGTTGTAAAAAAAACACTTGCATCTGCATATTTATTTTCAGAATTGCATTTTGTAAACCCCCCCACCCACACACACTCACACCTACACTGCACATACTCACCCCACCCCCCCCTGTATATTTCTATCTCTCTCTCTCTCTGTGTGTGTATATATATTCTTCATAAACCCCCCCCCTAACACAGACCTTACTTAGGCTATTTGTAGCCTAAGTATAGGGGGGACCTGCCTGCTCTTCCTTCCCTCGTCCCGTCTTCTTGTACTTAGGCCAATTTTGGCCTAAGTATAGGGGGACTCTCCTCCTCAGTTCCGCTATATCTCCCTGTACTTGAACCGAGCCTTGGCTTCATGGCACTTGTGCTATGAGGACATAGCAAATTTTAAGTATAGGGGGGTATACCGTATATTATTGTTTATTACTTTAGCCTTAGCTCGCGTTTTTAAAACTTTTTAAAATTTTATTTTTTTTTCGGGCTGGGTTTTGGTAAACTAGTGAACTGAGTAAAAACCTGTAAAAATTAAAATTTTGAGGGATTAATCTTTGTAAATAACCCTTTTTCAAAAAGAAAAAAAATGAAAAATTAAAAATGTTTTCCGGAATTTGGCTCTGACTACTAGGCTTAGTAAACATTTTCAGTGAGGGAACCTCGGTCTCCCTTAGCAGAGTGGGTGGTTTAAAGGACACCGCATATGGCACCGTCCTTAAGGATCACGGGTCTCGACCCGCACTTACACCCATACTGGCTGAGAGTGGATACTTTTATTTATTTGAGCCTGGGTCAGTCATTGTCTCTCCGACAAAAAAAAACTATTAAAACCCATAAAAATTTGCAAAAGATAAAAATCACAAAAATTCACTAACCCGTGGAGTTGGTGTATTCCTGACACAATCACACTCACGCAAGGCTTGAGGAATTTGAGGACACTGGATCTCTGGGATCTAGAGAGTCTGAGTTAACATACCTTAGTCATTAGGGTTTTCATGACTTAAATATCCACACTCCTCTGGTTTGAAAGATTTGAGTGCTATATTGCACTCTTAATCTCTACTTTCAAGAAAATATGATCAGCCACAGTCACTTCCACAACTGCATGATTGATGAGCTGAGATGAGATATCACTTGAGGACTAGGACCATGGATTTAAGTTTAGACCTGATCTAAGGATATTCGAGGATGGGATAAAGTTAATTGGAAGGCTTCAGAAAACCTGAGTGTCAGCAAAACCCTAGCCAGTATGTGAACAAGATTCCATATGCTATCTCTTGATATTTACTCAAAGTGCCAGGGTGTGATGAAACTTAAAGAAACTTGTTGATCAGTGTGCGCCAATCTCTTGGTAAAAGCAGTGGAGCTAGCCAACAAAAGAAATGAAATGTTAAGAAGAGCTCTAAAATCAAAGTCAATTCAAAATGAGCTTCACCAATGGCGATCGCTCCCAAAATTTTCAAAGTGTCCACTTGGACCAAGCGCTAATTAGGACCAAGGAGTCGGGCGGACACCACAAAAAGGGCCCTGCATCGTAAGCGATACAAGTCTGGGTGTCGAAGGTATCTTAGATACTCAGAAAAGACACCACCCCGGTGTACTCCCAGAAAAACAAGTGCAGACGACTCCAACTCTCTTGACGGACACATTGATCAACAAGATAATAATTTACAAGTGTTTGAGTAAAAGGCACTCGAGAGGCCCCTTGTTCCAATGTGAGGGTGAGAAAATTAGACACAATCCCATGTCCCTCCATCATCTGGCCGTCCATCTACATTTTAAAGTCTGACAAACTAAAGTGATGGTTGACTGAAGCAAGAGTAGAATTCTTCCCTAGTATTGAGGATTAGGTCTAGAGGAGAGTCTTTGGGACTGGAACCTTGGGTGATACATCGACTCGGCTCTCATGAAATCAGTACACTAAATGTCATATCCTTATGTTATATGTACAAAAAGAGAGTCCGATAATCAGAGAAGTTGGATTCCTTCTGACTAAGGCTTGGATAAACCCAGAATTTTTAGATCACTCAGGTCAAGGGTCTTCGAAAGATCAAGCTTGAATTTTTCACACGCACTGTCAGGAATTAATCCGACTCCTTCATTCTTTAGATGCTCGGAGGACGAGCATGGTTTAAGTATAGGGGTATGATGAATCTCGTATTCATTCATGGGGTGGGGGCCTAAAAAAATCCCTGCTTAAACAAACCAATAAAAATCACCTCTAATTCTTTTTTTTTATCTTGTACAATATTGTGTATAATTAGCCTTTAATTATTTGTATTTAATTGCCCTTATTTTTCTGTAATTATTTTATCACTCAAAAACCCCTAAAAATTAGATAGATAAGTTGTCCATAATTCACTGACCTTTAAAACCACTAAAAAATACAAAAACAACTCAAAACCACAAAATCGGTGTTTTTATCCCCTTAAAAATACCCCCAAAAATAGCTTTTGTACAAATGACCTCTTTTGCCTTTTTTCCCAACATGAAAGTTGTAGATCTCGTCGAGACGAGCAACTTTCATGTTTTGACTTTTTCCAAATTCGGCCTCTAACTATTTCTTTTCTTATTTTCTTTGTAATTATTCTTTGAATTGCTCTGATTGGGCCACGTGGCGCCCTTTGGGCCGCCCACGTGGCCCGCTTCATCTCCGCCACCCGGCCCTCTCCTGGGCCGTTGGATCATTCCAACCCCGCTTCCATCTCAACCATTAAAACCCGCTTCATTGCCCACCGTCTGATCTGACTCCCAGATCAGATCTCATCCATTCATCAGCGCCTAAACCTCAACCATACGATCTCCACTCATCCAACGTACCGCCTCGCGCCACGTCTTCTCTCCCCCACAGCCACTCGATTCCTCTGTCATCCCACGGTTGACAAGGCTCCACGTCACCCTTCAAATCTCCACCGTTCGATCGTTCCCTCCTAGACATCTAAACCGTTCCCTAGCGCCCTTTTTCCTCCGTTGGATCAGATCGTAGGATCTAATCTCCTCCCTCCGTTCGCGCCTCAATCCCAGCCGTTGGATCGCAAGATCCAACGGCTCTCCATCATCTCCTACCTCCGTAACCTCCCCTTCCCCAGCCGTTTCACCTCGCGCATCCTCCGCCCCCTTCCATTTCTAGCCGACGCTCCAGCCACCACCTCCTTGTCGTAACGCCACGAAAGACTTCTCCGTTCGACCAACATCCCCGCGCCACCTTCATCACTCGCCCCCATTAAACCCTTCGCCATTAAAACCCGTCGCAAAAACGCTCCACACCACTGCAACCCCCGACCACCTCTGCCTATAAAAACGCCATCTCCGCCACCACTGCACCTGGTCCACCATTTTGGGCCTTCACCTAGCCTCCTCCGCCCCTCCGGTGACAGCGGAGGGGCGGAATTGAGAGGCGACGATGGAGATTGGCCTGGTGTTGACCCACGGCGGCGCTCCGCCGTGTCCAGGTGCCTAAGCCACCCCTGAGCTCCGTGCCCTGGCCGAGCACGCAGGGCGAAGACCCCGAGCTCCACCGGAGCTCGATCCCAGGCCGCTACCTCCGCTAACTCCTCGCTCCGGCGGGGGGACTTTGTCTTCTCCGTTTCCTCTATTTATTACACCACCCTCCACCATATCCACCTACGTTTAATCGCACCATCAGCTTCGCCAACAACCCAGCACCCTCGCGCACCCATCTCCTTCCTCCAGAACCCCCTCGCGCCTCGACTCCGCTCCTCCGTCCCCACGGCGGAGGACTCGCCTGAGCCATCATCTTCTCCACCTCCGCCGGCTCCCATTTCGCCTCCCGCACGTCACAAAACACAAGCACAAGCTTCGGCTACACTTAACAATCGCAGGTATCTTCAATGGCCGAAGTTTTCGTCGGAGCTGCTTCGAGTCTCAACCCTCCGGCGAAGCTCCACCAATTGTCCACGCCAACAAGCTCCGACGTATCGCCACAGCACGAGCTTCTTCGTGAGGTCCCCATCTTGCTTCTCCGACAATCAGGTGACCTCGCGGAGCTCGGAGGAGTCCACAGGGGTTCGCCGGAGCACAGTCTCCTCCGGTGGCTCGCGGCGGGGAAGAAAGTACAGGTGCCGTCCGATCATCTGGATCGGACGGCCAGAATTATGCCACGTCGACAACCGAGCCTCGCTCCCAACCTAAAGGCTCGGGTCATCCGAACCTAACGCCGAACCGCCAGAAGATTCCACGTGGACCCGAGCCTCAGCCAGCCTCCCGAGCCTGGGCCCTCACGTGCACCGCATGTGAGGCTTGGGTAATTTGCAGCGAAGACCCTGAAGTTTCAAGTATATACACTTCGGTCCTCCAGGCGCGTGCCTCACGTGCGCGCCTGGGGTTATTTACAGGGAGGCCCGCTAAGGTTTCCAAAATTACAAAAAGGCCCCCGCGCGTATGGGAAAATATCATCCAGGCCCAGGCGATTTTTTTTATTTGCATTTAGGTCCCTCCAGGGACCTAAATGCAATATTTATCCTTTATTTTTCTTGCATTTTTATTACATTTATGCCCTTGCACTGTTTTTAGCATAACTTGAGCATCGTAGGTCCAATTTGCATGATTTTAGTGTCGTTTTGATCCTTGTTTTGTCCTCTACAATCTAGCATACTAATTTGTCTCATTTGACACTGTTTTAAATTAAGTGATTTTTTATGTTAAAAATGGGACCTAGCTCTACTTGTTTTGCTTGATTTCATGACCGATTTTTAATGATGTGTTCAAAATGGCTCTAACTTCATTCTATATTGTGTTGCTCTTATTTTAGGGTATAATTGTAGCATTTGATTCA